>JARKHS020028684.1:0-300604 GCA_030143305.2 Amblyomma americanum
AAGTCCTACCCAATTAGACAGTTCAACTAATTATGACGTGTTCTGAAAGAGAGATAACTTTGACAGACATGGTCATAGGTCGTCGCAAAGTCAATTTGAACCATTGCCAGTTGTTCCTGAAAGTTGCAGTAAAGTGTAAGAGAGCAGCAGGCATATGAAGGAACATATGTGTGGAAGAGCCCCTAAAACGAGGTGTCTGGAAAGTCCAATGGCAGTACACATTGAGAACTGCAGCCATTTAGACAGGATGTTTGAAGATCATAATGAAAAATATAGAGCAAAACGAATACGAAGGATGGAAAGAATGGCGCAGACAGTACTTTTGAAGATATTTACAGCCTATAGTTGATAGCTTATTGGGCCTGTAGCCATATGAAAATTGCGTTCTTTGTCATTGCTTTTTGGAATTATTATACAATATGACGATTAGTGCACGGCTGCGTCAGTACCGCGATATCACGACTCGATGAGAAAAGGGTACGAAAAGGACAGTGTTTATGAAGATCACCTAAAAGCCATTAGGCTCGGGCGCCATTGAAGTCAGCAACTGATCGATGGATGTATTCTTCCTTCAAAATATACCTTCAATTCTCCGAAAGGTGAAAGGGCACTCATATGTCAAGCACTTGTGCCCTGAACGTGGTCTAAAAAGGCAAGGATCATCTAATCGTCGGTACGGGCAAAAAGAAACGCGAAGTTTTTCGCGCATTCCAGTATGTGTTTTTGTGCCTGCCATTTGGGTGGATCGAAATGCAAAGTGCAATTGCTGGGAGACCAAGAACAGGCAGCTTTATGGAACTCCGAATGGTTTTGTTGAATGTCACGCTCGACATCAGCTGGTTACTCTGAGTGTACGAGCCAGGACCCTCGCATTCAAACTCCTAAGGTTTTAAAGCCTCCTTAGTAACTGCCTCTTTTTAAATTCTTTAGAGGAGGACAATATTAAACGAATTTCAGTGTATACGGCTCAAGCTACTTGCATGAATCTCTTTTAGGCTGTATGTTAATTCATGCTCCTCGAGAAGCTAGACTTAAAAGCTGAATTTGCTTTCAAATCTTCATAGCTTACCACCGTAGCGTTGAGCTTCTAGAGAGCTCACAGCTTCAAACGTTGGGCAGGCGCACTTGCACATTGACAGAATAAACATGCTGTGATGAGAGAAAGAAACTGGTTTCACGCAATGTACGATGCGGCAATTAAGGGGTGCCGCATGGGAATTAATCCGGCAGTTAGTAGGCCCACGATGTTTATAATACAAGTTATCACCTTTGAATTTATATCGCTGCTTCATTTTCACCCCGTGCAAAGAACGGGATCGTGGACGGCAGTAAAATTTCCTTCGAGCACAACATGACGTTCGCATTACACCGAACTTTTCAAAGAACACCGCAGGCTTTGCCGATCAGAATGAATACAGTTCGATGAATGGTCACAATTTTTCCTGCAGCAGAAGCTGGCAGCATATACATTGCCTCTTTATTTATATAGAAAATCACAAAACAGGCTACTATTTTTCAGGAATCGAGGAAAACTCCGAAAGATAAAAAGTTAGTTGATTTGCGTTAAATTATTAGGCCAAATCGGTATATGTGCGCTAACGTCAGTAGATGGTTGCAGCTACGACCTGCTAGGTAGTACCAGGACACCTAATTATCACCCCAACTTCCGTTTTGCAACTGTGCAGGCACCATTCTAGTCATGTTGTCGGCCTATAACTGCTGCTGTTCATTACGCTTAGCTAGGTGCGATTGGGGGCGGTGCCGCCTAATTAGCGTACCGGGTTCGCCCGGTTACCAACGGCTACATATTGGCAAGTAAGCCACCTCGGGGGCAGGTGAGCAGTGGCGCAGTGTCCAGATTTCTCGCTTGGTTACCATCGGCTACACCTTGGCATGTAAGCCATTCGGTCGTTGGGCAGGTGGGCAGTAGCTGAGTTGCACAAGGCAGGTGCTATGGCTGGTGTTGCTATCGGTGGGACTTGGTTTGCTTGGGTTCCGCTGCAACCCAGGTTGCTCTTCTCGAGCAACCTGACACGCTGGTGCCTGACACGGTGGGCAGTTGAGCAGCCTGCCAAAAAACCGGCTTCAGACAACCAGACAGACAAGCACACAATGCCCAAATGCAGGGAATGGCCACTGCAAGTGCTAGCGCACTAAAAATGCCGGCACGCAGACATTGTAATGTGGTGGAAAGCGTGGCAGGGCGCTTACACTGGCGTCGAATATTCACATATTGTACTCCCGTGTAGCAAGAAATACAAGCCACCTTGCCGAACACAGACGATGCAGTTGCTCCAGATTTGGTAGTGCGCGGAGCGTCCATACCTAAAATATTGCTGAAATTTATTTGCTAGTTGCCCGCAATGACAGAAAAGTAGCGATTAAATACGCGTCCGCGAGGCCATGCAAGGATCCCGAGAATGAAGCCGGTCTGGAGGGAGCACCCTTCATCTTCGGTTTGGAGCGCCCAGGTGTTTCTTCTCTCTCAATGTTTTACGGCGAGGCTTTTCCCTGGTAGGACGACTGCCCTTCGTCTGCTCAGAGGACTCTGAACTAGATGACACGCACCTACTCTAAAACAGCACAGGACTCCTAGTGGTGTGCAGTATTCGGTTCTTTGATCGCTGTCGATCGAAGCTAACTACTGACTACTAAATGAGCTCACTTGTAACAGGTAGCGTTGGTTTGGCGCTTTGATAGCTGCGGTATAAGAGGACAGGTGCCATAGCCCACCACACTGCCTTAAAGAGAAAAGAATAGGTCATCATATGCTCAGCGTGCGCTACGATCACTTTCCATAGGTGATATACAATTGAGGCGCATTCATCATCTTTAAAAATGATCATCATAATCATTATCGCGACCTCTTGAGGTCTTGAGCGTTCGTTCTGTGCTTTTACTTGCGTGGCGCCCGCGTTAGGTAAATTTAAATGATGGCGAAGGCAATGCCCAAGCGTGGTTCAGAACCGGCTTCCAGCGAGATCACCCTGGAGACTACCAATTAACAGAAAGAACAGTGGTGAGAGAAATAGTTGTATTGGTTCTTGTGCGAGAAAAGAAAAATGGCGTGGCAGACAAGGCGAGAAAGTAGCGTCTCATATGGTGGCATTGCGTCTGCAAGCCCTTTCTTTATTGAAAGTGGAAAATGGTTGCTCAAAAATAGCGCTGTCTTGCACACAACGATAAAAAAAAAACACAAGGATACTCCAACACTCGTAGAAACTTCATGTGTAAATAAAAAAAAATTGTCGTTTTTTTTCCAACACGCCTTTCGCATCATCTTTATCGAGGCACTGTAGCCCAGATAATTGGCGCCTAAAATGTTTTTTTTAATTGTACTTTTTCGCGTTCTCTGCTTGCCCTCTCCAATTCCTAAAGCGCACGTTACGGTGGCCCAGCTGTTGGCCACCGACCAGTACACATTTGAGTCGACTTTTTTAAATCACCACATGCTGGTGATATTCCTAGAGTGAGCTTTAGTTACAAATTGCTCCAACTGTGCCCGCTGTACACTCATAAGCTGATCCAGCTCGGACTACTAAAATAACTGGCATGCTCTGAATGTCATCCACCAAAGAGAGGGACGTTAGGCACATTCAACATTGCCTAAACAGAGCATGTTTTTAATCCCCGTAGTAAAACTGTGCAACCGTGAGTCGCTTGCGCAACTTTCAGCAAAATTATCGCCTCGCGCCCTGTGACACGAACGGACGGACAGCCAGCTTTAAAGGCGAATGACACCTCTAAGAACATCGCGATAATGACGTTCTTTTTAGAAACAAGTTACAGCCAATTTAGCAATTTTGGCGAAATGCGAAATATGTGCGCTAGCACTTCGCGTTGCATTTCGCTTTCAGTCCGAGGCTTGGTTTCAAGATCAGGCTACAGGCAAGCGTAGCTGAGACCATTATATCGTCGTTAGAGGGTTGAGCTCGCCTTGAGTCCAGAGCTTGTTGACGGATAATGTTATAACCTCAGTGCTGCCAGAGCCAGCTAATGGAGTGAAGAAATCTGCCCATGATTCTTTCCAATGCTTTCGACAGCCAATACAGAATCTGCGTTCTTCATGGTTCAGATTCTTTCCCTGCGCAACCGAAAACTCGCACCTACGCCGCTGACGTAGCGAGTGATGCGGTGCCACAATTACAACTATGATAGACTCGCGCACGACTGAGAGCATTCCTGTTTTCATCACCCTCTAATGGGCTTACTGCGCAAACGCACCTTCCGCTCGATATCAGTAGAGCCGAGTCACTCGGGCATTCTTTGCGACCGACTCGTCTTGAAAGCTGTTTGCTTCTGGATTATGTGTTAATTGGGGGGGGGGGGGGGGGTTATGACCCGTTAGCAACTATTATTCTTCAAAACGAGGTTGAAAACATGTGCATTGATAAATGAATATTTACTTATCAAATGTTTAGTATGCGTAAAAATATTTGTTTCATCCGAAGCCAGAAAGCACAATACCGTTTAAAAAGTGATATTCTCTCTTGAAGCAATACTCAGAGAAAATGATCTGTGCGTTGAAAAATGCGGCCACATCAGAGGATGTATTTCTTCACAATGCAGACCTTACTGACAGGCATAAAGGCTTTACACATCCGGTCATGCTCAGATGATATATGGGCGGCAGAAAATTCACATTAAATATGAAAAGACCGCACAAAATAATATTCTGATAAAATTCAGGGCTGTGATTTCTTACGCCAAATTATACTTTCTTGAAGTGTGAAAGTTGATTTATAAACCTATCTCATTGCAGGAAAAGCCGCCACCTCTTTGCAAGTCTTTCTCACGGAGGGCGACCGGGTGATGAGCCAGTCATGAACGTGTACGAAACGCAAGGTGAGTGAACTGGGTGCAACAATTGCTTTACTTTTTGTGATGCGCAAAGTGTATTGGTGCAGTATATTTCCATTTCAGCGGATAAAATATGCTAAAACATTTGCTAAAGAATATTGTACCTGACTGCACCGATCACCGCTCAGTCATGAAGATGCTTTCGTCGTGCGACCTTTAGAAAGTACTGTGGAAAAGCACTCAGGTTGAAAGCCTAAGAATTCATGTACAACTATTTCATGTCGCTATCGAAGTAAAGCACACACATTCACCCCCTGGGGCCAATGAGAATTGAGGTTGGGTTTGGTTTATGGGGGTTTAACGTCCCAAATCGACTCAGGCTATGAGAGACGCCGTACTGAAGGTCTCCGGAAATTTCGACCACCTGGAGTTCTTTAACGTGCACTGACATCGCACAGTACACGACCTCTACAATTTCGCCTCCATCGAAATTCGACCACCGCGGCCGGGATCGAGCCCGCGTCTTTCGGGCCGGCAGCCGAGCGCCATAACCACTCAGCCACCGCGGCGACTGTGTGTGTGTGTATGTGTGTATGTATATATATATATATATGTGTGTGTGTGTGTGTGTGTGTGTGTGTGTGTGTGTGTGTGTGTGTGTGTGTGTGCGCGCGCGTGTGTGTGTGTGTGTCTGTGTGTGTGTGTGCGTGTGTGTGTGTGTGTGTGTGTGTGTGTGTGTGTGTGTGTTTTGTTCTCGTAGTGTAATGCAACGGGCAGGCAGTTTTATCAACACAGTAGGAATTGTGCAACAGTGTTCTTAGGCTGCCGCTAAATTTGGTGTTCTCTTTTGGAGTAAGATGCGTTGACGGAGGCATAAAATAGAAGCAAAAATGGCACTGCGCCTGACTTGCCTCGAATCACCCGTTTCTAGTGGATTGAAACTCGAGCCAGAAATAATGACCCAAAGCGGGCAGTGTCAATGGTTCAATGTAGCTTCTAAATACCCTGTTTATTGCAGCTGCAATCCCTCGGGCGTTTCCTTGGAGCGTCTAGCTGTAGTCGCCTAATTACGTGTAATCATCGAGTTTGTATTGGTTGATCCAGAACCGAAAGCTGGAAAGAGGAGCAGAATAGACCCTGTTTGTGACAAACATTGCAGTATTTATCGTCACACCACAAGCAAAGAACGACGAGGATGCGGCGCTTTTATCACGTGGTACATCACGGCATCGACCAGCACACACGGACATGCACGGGGCATGCCCTTCGCCATGGTCGGGTGGTAAGTCCCTTCAGCGCTTACTTACTTAGGTGAGGGTAATATAGATCTCTGCCGTGACCGACATAGGACAAAATAAAAACGGGCAATCAAAAGCTTGAGGTCCGAGAGTCATAGCCCTTCTGTCGCTGTCTTTTACCCCGCCAATCATTATTGTAATTCCACGTTTCACATAGGTATATCAATCCACACCACTTCGACCAAGAAAATATAATTACAAATAATAATAAGACAAGACCTCAGCGTCGCCAGCATGGTGCGCATGGAACCACCTCGACGACGATGATGCACTCACACGTAATCCTCTTCTTTGCGCAGCTTTCTGCTATCTTCCACTACTGCAATCATGGTGCGGAAACGCCCTTCAAAGCCGGAACCTACTACTCCAGTGAAAGGGCTATTGAATTGCTTAGACAAGTTGAGTTTACTTGTATGCTACAGGTGGGATTAGCGTTGCTTATACTGCCGGCAATCGGTCCAAAGTAGCACCATTTATATGTTAATAATGACCTAAAACCTGCCGGATATGCCCCGCTATGCGCTCAGTAACTTACAATAGTACATATTGCATCATCTATGCACACATTCACTCACTGCGGAACATAGTTCGCTCCAGAAGTCACCATCTATGCACATATTCAGTCACAGTAGACCCTAGTCCACTACAGAAGACACCATCTACGCACACATTCAAACACAGTAGACCCTAGTCCGTTCCTGCTGTCGCCACTTAGAGAGAAGACCAGTGCCCTGCAGAAATGTTAAAAGAAGGCGTGCAGCCTCCCTTCTGCATGTCAGGTTTCCACTCGGGTAGGCAATGTCCTGAACTGTACTCTGAAGGGTTCCTGTCTTCTTGAAGGAAGCAAACATCACATAGAGTCCAGCCTTAGCGACATCAACATATCGAAAAACAGGGCTTAAAAGGGGGCTCCGAGCGGTTCTTCTTCAGTGGACATGAAAGCACCTCGATGAGACGATGGTGATGATCAATTTATTGTTTCCATTCCATGGAATAATGGCAGCCTCATTTTGCTCGCTCTTTCTCTTAATGTGTGGTGATGTTGAAGAAAACCCGGGACCTAAAGAGGACGATACGAATGAATTGCCCCAAGTGGTTAAAGAAACTAACGAGAGATGCACCAGGATAGAAGCAAACCAAACTAACTTATCCAGACTATTACCGAAATCAAGCAGGAGCAGGTCTCACTCTCTGCACCATATCTGAAATAAATGAACGTTTAGCAAGTGTTGAGCAGCAAACCGCTTCCCTTGCAACCGTGAAGCTAGACATGAATGAAGCCAGAGGAAGCATTAACTCCCTAGGAAGGGAGTTAATGTAACGTTAACTCCCCACAAAGTAAGCCCAGCAAAAGACAGTAGTCTGGAAAGCTGTAAACCTTTTCAAGTACATAATTGAGCGCACTACTGCATTGTTTAGTGCCAATTCATAGCACGGCTTGTTAAATAAAAAGATTTATTGGACCCATTGCGATTCGAAGCAGCGGCAACGAAACATTGTTTCAAATTCGAGTTGCTACACATCAACGAACGGATTTATACATCAAAAACAGCCCATGCCATGTAGAACACATCAACAAAATGAATAAGAAACTAGAGTATCACTCGTAGCATATACGTTTCTAGCAACGCAGAAACTGGAAAATTTACAACAATATCACTCCCATTACCCTCCGATTATGCATTCATCTGCTTTCGTGATATCCGCCGTCGACGATAACCACTATCCAGTTACGCTTTCCTGCAATGTCGCCTTACCCTTCTCCCTCTACTACTGTAACCGTCTGCCGGTTACTCATTCCTACTCCAGGGCAATTGCCAGCCTTTCATGATAACCACCCTACGCGTTGTTCCCGCGGAGACCCTTCTCCGGTAACATGTTCCTCTGTTTTCGCCTGACCATCTTCTGTCGACGCTAACTACCCTCCCGTTGCGCGTTCCTATGCCTTCGGCGTCTCGCGTAGCTCCGAAAAGGTGTTGGTCATCCCAAGATAAATGAGCCGTTGATTTGACGTCGTTATGGGAAGGTCGAGTGCGCGCTTATAGATTTTGCGAAGGATCACCTCTAGGGCGTTCTTGTCGCATTTCCGCAAGGCGAGATAGGGTGCCGAATAGAGGACCTGGCTGGTTACGAATGTATCGGCCAGCCTCAGGGCGCCTTTGCATCGTAACCTCCCCCCCCCCCCCCCCCCGGTTGTTAGATACCCGGCGTATTATGCGGCCCTCCTGGTCTCCAATCCTACTTAAACAACCCATACTTACTTAAAAAAAACTTACTTAAACTTGAATACCTAAATACTTACTTAAACAACCAATTCTTGCGGTTGAACAAACCCTCAGCCGGCGAAAACCTCTTAAACCGCCTGCACATTGCCTACAAAGCGCATGCAGAGGAAAGAACCAAGGGTTACAGAGGTCTCGTTCACGCGCTACAGGTACAACCTCTGAAACAAAACATGGCAAAGAAGACTCACGAGGGAGCGCGACGGAGTCTTCTACACGGATGCTGCTGGCATACACCACGGGGGATGGTATATCGCCTCAGCAATCCATCAAAACACGTACAAAACAGGGACTCACTTTCCGTGCCCCAAACATTACACACGCGGAGGAGGTCGCCATAGCACTCGCCGCTGCAGAACTATACTTCCGGGTTATTACCGACTCCCGGGAAGCCTGTCGAAATATACAACAAGGACGCATATCTCAACGCGCCACAAATATTTTACACAGATGCGAGTACCGGGGTCGCCCGGACACACATGTCATCTGGGCCCCAGCACATGCGGGACTAGATGGAAACGAGGCTGCAGACGCCTCAGGCCGCGTGCTCAACCACAGGGCATCGCTGTCTGATACACTCGCCGACTGAGGTGTCAGAACCTAATCCGGCTATCACTTGCAAAGAAATCATTCAGTTATAACAAACAGCATAGGCGCTCTCACCCCCCGGCGAAAGGGCGAACCAAAAGCGAGAATTGGCTCCTCCGGATAAATTCGACTCCCTGCAGATATTTAATAACGTGCACTGACATCGCACAGCACACGGGCGCCTTTTGCGTTGCGCTACCATCGAAACACTGGCGCCGCGGTCACGTTGTTCGAACCCGGGTACTCCGGCTTAGTAGAGAAGCGTCTTAAACACTGAGCCCCCGCGGAGGGTTTTGTAGCGAAAGCTACACTAAGCTAGTAAGCTGCGCATTGCGGGTAAGAGTCGCTAGTCACTACTGCGCATGCGCTGTAACCATGGCAACTAGTTGCTCCGAGCCACAGGGAAACGCGCCACTCAGCTGCGCGTGGTTGCCGCCGCTTCGTTAGTCACTACTGGGCATGCGCCGTAACCATGGCAACTAATTGTGCCGAGCCACAGGGTTCCGCAGCTCCGCCGCGCGCGGTTGTCGCCGCATCGTTGGTCACTACTGTGCATGCGCCGTAACTATGGCAACTAGTTACACCGAGTCACAGGCCCACAGCTGTTCCGCCGCTCCGCTGCGCGCGGTCGCCGCCGCTTCGCTAGTCACTACAGCGCATGCGCCGCAACCATGGCAAGTAGTTGCACCGAGCTACAGGTGTTTCGCAGCTCCGTCGCGCGCCGTCGCCGCCGTTTCGCCGCCGGCTGCGCCCTCTCGTAACGTATTCTGGCACCTCGCCGCGCGTTAAAGCTGTGCTGCGCAGCGGAGCGCGGCGCACTCGCTAGCGGGAAAGCCATGGTAGATGAAACGGCCGATGGTCGCGGTTATCGCGTGCGGCATCTAAAGAGGCTACGAGAAGCTGGTTCGACCCATCACAAAGTCGTTGCTTGGCGTGAGGCTGCTCGTCTACGTAGGAACGAAGCTCAGAGAGCTAAGCGTGCGGCGGAGACGCCTGCGTCTCCAAGGTAACCAAGCTAAACCCGAGGCAAACCGAACAATAAATGTAGCTTTCGCTACGCATATCCAGGCTTCACCGAGTTGAACCGCCATATTTTTTTTCGCGTAATAATGATCGCATTTTCGGCAACCTGGAACCGAAAGTAGGGGGAGCATGAAGGTGAGAAAGTTCTGCTTAAGCCTATCAATCCAACGCAGCTGGTTCCTGATGCGAAGGTGATCTATGATACACTAATTGTCCAAATATTGCAGGTGAATTCAAGCATATTTGCGCACGATGAGAGGTAAACACACCGATAGGGCAGACAATACCACGCATTGCTATGTTAATAGCACTTGGAGACCTGATGATAGTATTGTTTGCATAAAAAGGCTGCTGATAAAGCTGTTTTGCTTGTACTGACGCAGTGCGATATAAAAAGAAAAATTTAGATTATATGCGCTCAGCCCAGAAACTGCGCACAGGTGGGCGCTGTAACCAGCGTTCGCTCCTTCCGCATTCCTGAATAGAAGTGAGGGCGCGTTTAGCTGCGAGTGCTGTCCGAAAGGCACAGCTGCTTTTCTTCTTCCGCACTTCAGTGCAGTGCCGGCGCTAGAAGTAATTTTCCTGGATAAGCCAATTCAGCTGCCGCATTCAGTGAATGAGGGGAGCAGTGCCAGTTTTATTGAGCGATGTTGGACATAATCTTCCACAGCGCATTCAAGATGGGAAATATTGGCACTAGTATGGCTCCACGTATTTCTCGTTTCCAGTATGAGGATCTTTCTAATAAAATGTGAAAATGTGCTCCCATTTTAGAGCCAATACGTCCCTCAGTACTTTAGCGTGCTTTATTCGCGACAAAAAGGCTTATTTTCTATGGAGGAATATACTTAAAGACCTCCTTAACTGTTACTAAGACGCATGTCTAGAACCAGCCTCACGAAACACAACACCTTGTAATGCTCGGGTGCAGTGTGTTGCCGCGTATTGAAGGTCGCCAGACGCTAATGTAATACTGTAGTGACTTTAAGCAGATATTCCTAATTATCAGTATAGTCTCTTAGATACTTTACTCAAATATTGTACTCTCTTTGTCATAGCTCGGAATTACCCGTAGTCACGTGGATACAACATCGCCAGAGATCTCTAATACCTAAACTGAATCAGCGATGCTTCAACCGACCACGCTCTGAGCAATTTTTGATGTGCTCTCGCGTCAGTTTAGCACATAAGGTGGCCCTGCGTTCTACTATGCTGTTGCAGATTAAATATTAGCAGGCCATGAAATTAATCCAGAGCCCTCACTACGCCACCTCGTCACCCTCTGACTGCCGCCTACATGCCTTTGATCGCGTTTGGGAAGACAGCACACACTCTGTTGAGCGCAGGCTGGGCAAGGATCAGTTCCCTTTCCGTGACGTCTTCGACATTTTTGTGTCAGTTGGTGATCTACAAAGACTCTTCGGAGGGAACGCAGGATTCGGAACGCAGTATACAGCGACGGCTATTGAGGTATTTTTATTTATTGATCTATTTATATAAAGAATGTCACTGTTACACGCAACCTCTCTATTAACTGTAACAAGGTAACCATGTGGGCCACTTTGTGTATTTCAGACATAACTTCATCAGCGAAAGTACGAGACACCAGGAGAAGAAGAACACAGGACAACGCTGGGCTAACAACTGAAGTTTAATCGAGAAACGGCAAACCTTCTGGTGACCTAGGTTGGCCGTTTCTCGATTAGACTTCAGTTGCTAGTCCAGCGTTGTCCTGTGTTCTTCTCCTGGTGTCTCGTACTTTCGCTGGTGAAGCTATGTCTCTGTTTTAAGCTTTCCTGAAACACTCCTTCGTCTTAGAATTCTGTACTCCATTCCTCGATGTGTGGGGCCCTACCACCACAGAGCCTCTTTTCGGGCAGCACGTTTTTGACGAGTCGTTGCTGACAGAATTTGCTATATCCCTCTGCTTATTCCATACCATCTCTCTTTGTTCCACAGTACCCACTCTCCGGATGGTTGCCGTAGTAGCCACCTTGCTGTTACGCGTTCGTACCTACGCCCATATCCTCCTCTTTCCACGCTAACCACCTCCGACTAGATCCCATGTTAGGGACCTTCCTCCCATTACCACTTCCCCAAACAACCCAAACCGATAAGCAGCGGATGCGAACTGATAAGCAATGGAGGGTTGTCACTGCCCCAACAGTCTAATTCTCGGTTCCAGGGGACAGAACGTGCGCCACACCAACACGTGAGGTCAGGACAGCAAGGAGGAGAATGGAGATGATCCCACCGTAGGATTGCGGAGCCTTGGGAATTCAGAATCACGAACTCCGATTCATTAAATGTGTCCAGCACTACATCTCTCCGCGCACTATAGCAGGGTTGTGCGGGGCATTAAAATCCCAGCCCACCAGAACAAGGGGTCCTGGGTATGTGCAACACCACAAAAACACCTACAGAGTGCACAACAAGGTATACAACAGCTTTGTTTAAGATATGTTTTACGCACTTTGATATTGGCGTCACTACGGTATGTCTACACCGAACTAAAATGAATCGGCGAACAACGTTGTATATGCGCCTTGGTGCGCGGCAGATACTGTTCTTTGAAGAGCGGAAAGTTGGGCTAGTTCGTTGAAATGCTTACTGAAGAAGTTGGCGCGGAAAAACGAGGACAAGCGAGACAAACAAAGACGAGCGCTACTCACAACTGAAGGTTTATTCCAGACAATGCTCGAATAAATAGTGAAACCAACAAGAACAAAAAAAATTTTTTTTTGTTCTTGTGGTTTCACTATTTATTCGAGCATTGTCTGGAATAAACCTTCAGTTGTGAGTAGCGCGTGTCTTTGTTTGTCTCGCTCGTCCTCGTTATTCCGCGCCAACTTCTTCAGTATACTGTTCTTTGATTTGAGGAATTTAGTTCTATATCGCGGGAGGAGCCGAATAAAATGGTGCTAAAAGCGCGTCAACAGACATAATCGTCACAGGGCCCCATTCAACACATTCTTCGTGTTATCGCAGCGGTAGGTAGAGTAGAATACGCGTCTCGCAATCCGGAAGGGCGGCGGTTCATTGCTCAGTGCCGTCCTGTACTCAACTGTCTTTGGTGAGAACAAACTTTCTCCCTGCTGGATGCTCGGCTTTCACACGGATGGAATTCTTTGGAAAAGGCTCTTCGGCCATACCACCCCATTTTCCTTCTAGGGACCGCTAATCCTCGAGGAACCTAAATCCGCTTTGCGGGGTAAGGACTATTGCCCTTTTTCGACCAAAGGCAGAAAGCGGAAGATGTATCCAGACTTGTGCACGAGAGCAGAATTACGCTGAATGGAATTCATTTCGTAGGTATGCTTGCTGTGACAGTTTAAGCTGTAACTCTGTTGATACACGTTGGCTACACAATTCGAGCTTAAACTCGCAATCAGAATCCTCTTGTGGACAAGGTTAGAAATACCATCTTTACAACCTCAGCGGATCAGAGCGGCTTTGGCTCCCCAAAATGGCGCGGAGGGGTTTGAAGGACCTCTTGATAGCGCACCCCCCTAAGGAAGCCGTGCGCCGTGTCCAGGATGCTTGTACGAATTTTTTTCCCATGTGAGTCCTCTTGTGGGTTTTGAACCAACTAACCCCCGCAGCTGAGGCGGGCAGCCAAGCCAGTAGGCGGCGACCTAACTTCTAAATTTGATCTTATTTGTTCCTGTTACGCAAAGCCGTTGCCAAGTAGGGGACATTCAACGGCGGCGGTACGTTGACATGAATGGTGCTTCATCCGACAGTCGTCTGCCACTTGGCAACTTCTTCGTGGGTTAATGATTTTCTCGGAATCACAATATCCTGAAACGAGGTGAAAGTTCCTTAAACCCAAGGCTCGCAAAGTAAGCAGAGCAATATCATCTTTTTTCCCACTTTCCAAGTTGAAATGGGAGATTCATGCCACTGATAAGCTTTTCGGCTCCTTGATTGTTTGAACCCTTGTCACCTTTTTAGCGTCACAAAGTGACCTTTACCAAGTGGGCACAATTGCAGCATTGCTTTTTGTACATCTAGACCGTTTTTTTATGTCGCGCATGCGCCGACCGATTTTGACATTCAGGTGCGAGCGCAAGGGTAAAGCTGACAAGATCAAGCTGCTGGCTTAGAAATCACTGACCTGCGAACGTTATTTTCTTGCTTCATGTACGCGCCTCCGCTGAGCATCAAATATTTGGCTTACTGATTATTTATCTGCCTTGTTCATTGACGTATTCATTCGATACACTATTATACATGGAATAAATCAGCTAGACCGTTTGACTGGTTATAAATGCATAAGCTTGCAAGAAAAAAAAAACACTAGTGATTGCTAGGTAGTGAGCAAACACAAAGTGATACGTGAAACTGAGAGTCACAAAGGTGCTGCGATTCGACGGTATATTGCTGAGAGAAGAATAAGCGGAATAAAATGAACTGGAGCAACAGGAAAAGTAACTGACTTGCGATAATTATTATTGCATGATTAATGCGCGCGATGAAATAATAAAAGGGTATTGCCTGAACCTAGATAATGATAAAGATCAGAAATTTAAGGTTTTTGTGTGTAAAAGAAGTATCATACATGAAACATTCTTGTATTCATCGAGCCCTCAAGAACTGAAAGCCCTGTGGCTGCGCCGCCACGCTGTCACGTAGTTGGTCACGTGGTGCGGAGCAGCTGCCGGCGTCACGTGGTTGGTCACGTGAACAAGTTCCACTGAGCCAGTTGTAGGTATCGCGTCACTCCAGGTTTAACCAGACTTAAACCACCGCCAATTTTTTGATACGGGTTGAAATGACATTCAAGAGTATATGTAATTAAATAATAATAATTGGTTTTTTGGTGGAAAGGAAATGGCGCAGTATCTGTCTCATATATCTATATGTATGTAATTGCTGCAGGTGCAGGATTGTGTATGGCTCACGCGAATTGTTTTTCTGCCCCTATGAGTTTTGTGGAGAGTTCCTTTTAAGCAAATAACTGCCCTCAATGTAACCAAGTGTGAGCTCAGCAGACCATGGCATGGTCCTACGAGCAATGAAATACCTTTAGAATCTCGCAAACCACGCATATACGGTCGTTATTTCAGACATCCCTTCACCTAACTATCCTTTAGAGAGTGTTGTTGGCTTCGAAAAGAAGCAGTGATGAAAATAACACTTCTTTTTGATAAATTTCATTGAATAAAAATTTTTCCCTTTGAGTAGCTCAATTTGAGGCACCTTTCAACGGTTTGCTTCTGTTCAAACTGCAAACACTTGATTTACTTAATGTGAGCTCTATGCTCTATGTTCGTTTATTTACATTACCTCCCTGCAGCTCTGTGCTCGGCAAATACACTGTGAAAGCAGTGATGGCTCGATAGTGATAGTGGTCCAGCAGTGATAGGGTATGCTTTTGCTAGAAAAAGAAATAAATGGATCACGAAGGTATCTTCGAAGGAAGGCTCCATAACGCAAATTGAAGGACCAAAACCAGGGCGGACGCTTAAGCTCACTCGTGAGGGTATGACACGATAGCGTTAAGGAGTGAACGCCCATATAAACTGAATGGTCATTCTCTGCTTTACACTCATTGATCTGTGGGAGTCCTCATACCACTCCTGGCGCAGTGGTGCAGCGGTTAAGCAATACGTCACTGCCCTGCGATGGCAGGTGCTGCCACCGGTGGGACGTGTGCGACCCAGGTTGCTCTTCCCGAGCAACCTCACGTGAGCAATCATTATATTAACTGCCACCTCCAACGGTGGACAGCTTGTTTACAATATGGTCAGCAGGTTGTGATGACGCAAGTTCCGTAACCTATGTGCCCCAGGTAGGTTGTCGGAAAGGCCGGGTGGTCTGGCCGCTCCAGCTGCAAGGCTTCAAACGGGCCCCAACGTCGACGCCAACGCAAGCCATTTTCCGACTGGCGGCTAGTAACGCTGTCGCGTTACGAGCTGCACAGTATACACCAGGCTCATCTTAGGCTTTTAACCGAAGCGGTGCTTGAGTGGTTATAGGGTTCGGCTACTTCCCCGAAAAACGCAGGTTCGATCCCGGCGGCGGCGGTCGCATTTCGATGGAGGCTAAACGCTGCAGGCCCACTAGTGCTGCGCGATGTCGTCGGACAACATGTATCTTCAGGTGGTCGAAATTATGCGGGGCCCTCTACTACGGTGCCGCTTATAGCCATAGTTGCTTTGGGACGTTAAACCCCGATAAACCATAAAACTATATAACTAAAACATTTTAGGACGGTAGTTGGTGAAGCAAAGGTCAAATTGCTTTCCTAAAAAAAAAAATTCTGTGAATTTGTGTAAATTACCTCTGAAACAAATTGACCTTCTAACTGTTACTTGTATTTTACTAGTTGAATGCTGCATGCCCCGCATGCAATCGCATAGAAGAATTATCATCTCTTGGCTGAAATCATGTAACTTCTAGCACGGCTGCCAAACAATCTTTTCGAAAGCATGATGAAATCGATGGCTATGTTTTTGGCTCAGAAGGAAGCCTTTATCTTGGGAAACGAGTGCTGAAAGCTTTTACTTATACTGTTTGGACATAATTTTCAAAATTGTTTCTTAACAAAATAAGAAGAGCCAATTTCTTGTTTGAAAGTACAAGTACGCTTTTAAATCGTTAATAATTCTCCGCTTGTGGCAAGTAGAATTAACATAAAAAACTCTTAAAATTTTAATCTTTTTGCGTGACCAGGAGCTGCACTATATGACATAGGAGTTCTCTTACCAATCCCTAATAAAGGTGATAAACTTGCGCTGGGCGAGATACCTGTAGGGTTAGCAGATAAAAAAATATTGTATTTAATGAATCGGGTAAATTTATCTTAGTTATAGTATTTATAAATGTAATTTACTTTGAATAATTAACTTTTCATAGCATGAGTACACCTAAAAATATCTACATTCAGTGGGAGTGCTTTCAGCTGTTACCGAAGAATGCCCTAATTCTTTCTTCTCCCGTCTAAGCCTGAACATGTTTTTACAGTAGTAGTGGTTGGTTATTTTAACCGTATTTTTTCTGCGTGAATGAATTCTGCTTATATTGCTATATTTCGAATTTTTCCTCGAACAGGAAGGAGAAGGTGAAGATGAAGGAAGGGGAAGGGAAAGCTGAAGCATTTGGTGTGACTACTGCAGAGCTTTGTTCTAGACAAAAAAAACAACAATGAGACGAGCAGTGTGGAATAGTAAGGAGGTTTCCATGAGGCGTTGTTTAGGCACACGAAATCGGCTCCTCAGTAGCGCATTATGTACGAGTTGGAGAGAACAATGATATTGCCGCGAAATCACATGATACATGCTAAACTTACCGAATAAGGTTCGACACTTTTAGCGCAAAGCTCTTGCTGTGCTCCGCTTTGGGTGCGAGACATTTATAAACTCAACTGGCATCCTTGCAAAACACTCCTGCTGGTCACTTATTAACTCATTAGTGCAAGAAAATTACACTGCAGGAGCGGAGAGGCGAAAGGACGGCATTGCAAGTAAGAAAACCTATGAGAAATATTGTGCAGGGTATCTGGCCTTCCAAACCAAAAATGAAACAAAAAAAAAATAGATTACTTGTATGCTTCCCGAAATAACTACACCTAAAACTCATCTTAGTATCAACCTTCCGTTTTCAGCACTGATATTTCTGTAGCAAATATGCTGGTTTCAACTTGAAGAGACCATGATGCAGAAAAACTTGATACAGGCAGATGAAAAGAGTTCTATCCAATTTGATCTTCGACGAGGGGACTTTATAGAAAGCTAGCCGAAAGAGCCTAGGGCAAAATGGAAAAATAAGTTAGCGATAGATTTGTGTACACCATGATATCCTTCATTTTTTACACAATTATAAAAATTCAATAATGACGAAGCAGGAGCATCGAAGGTTTCTCCCGTGGAGTGGTGAACTGAAATATAGTTCAAGTTCAGCGTGTCATTCTGTCAGGATTAAACAGGATAATTTTAGTTCCGGCATTGTGTTTAGCCTAATATTCTCCTGTGGCTGTGGATATGTTGCAAGCCTAGGTCCTCGCCATGGACACAGCTGTGTTGCACTATCCATGGTACATGCTCAAGAAGAAGTAGATTTGTTCCTCTTCTAAATCTAATCTCAGGGCAGGCTTTTGCCTTAAAGAAGATGCAATATTTGTTCTGTTCAGAAAGAAATTGAAAAATGCTTTTTGTGAGGATGCCACAGTCGCCATCAGCATCACCGAAGCAAAAATTTCTGCAGTGTGTTCACCAGGAATGTCATTATGCGTGCATATACGTGAGCACATTTAGCGAACGTAATGTAACCAGCGGCTACTGCTTTAACACTGACGATAAATAGATGAATGAGTTATTATACATACAATGAAAAAACTTTTATTTGTGATAATAACGAGATGTTATAACAACTATAAGGGGGCAAACTATAGGTCTTTCTCTGCTGACTCGCATGCAAGTATGTCTTGTTCGCCATTCCTGTCCTGTCAGGAGGGTGCTTGTACTGAAACAGCATCCAATAAATTCTTAAGCGGTGTTCTGAAGAGACAGACTGCCAGAACATCCGTGTTCCCAACTAGTTGCACGTCACAAACAGGCTAACAACACCTGACATTTATTTCAGTTCAGATAGTCGCTTTTATTAATTAGTATCCTCTGGGCCACCTTATTATTGTGAAAACGGCAAAATTGTTCACGTCTTTGTTACCAGTGTCACAGGACGGCTACCCTTACATTTTAAAAGCGGTCTTTTTTAACGGTTTACGCGACTTCACTTCTATTTTTCTTCTGAAGGCAATGTTTGAAAGCCTTATTATATAAGTAGCCCTCATCGACCTTCAAATTTTTGTTGAAATAAGCGCTCAAGTCCTTAGACGCTGGTCTTTCTTTGTTGGTCAGTGACATTACGCTTGACGTCAGTCTAACTGCTTTCGAAACGGCGGGATAAAAAGAAACAGTAGGTGAAAAGTGACGTTTTAAGATTGGACCTCACCACACAAAGTCAGTTGTGCGCATTAGTCTTTGAACATGTTTGCTGCTTGAACAGCTTTGACATTCGCACATTGTTACGTTGCATTTTTGTGCGCTACTGAAAAGCAAAGTTGCTCGGCCCCTTTCCTACGCCTGTGCGTCCAGCGAGTCTTAAGATGAGAAATGTGAAGACAATAAGACGACTGGAAGGGTCTTTGAAGCTGACACGAATGATTGACAATGTAAGCAGAAATAATTACTGTGAGCATGACGAATGTGATGGCATACGCAATCGCAGATTCGTATTCGGCCTCCAATTTAGCATGCTGCCATCCCGTTGAGGCCACAAAAAGAAAAAAAAAAGAGCAGAGTTCATTAGGTGTCCGCGCTAGCCATTTCACTTTTGAATTTTTTTCTGGAAAAAGCCATAGTTCAAAAGTGACTACTCTAATTCACGTGGTCAAGAAAGCTGTTATATATATATATATATATATAATATATATATATATATATATATATATATATATATATATATATATATATATATATATATATATATATATATATATATATATAAAACAGCTTTCTTGACCACGTGAATTAGAGTAGTCACTTTTGAACTATGGCTTTTTTGTATATATATATATACAAGCAATAGCTCGTGGACAGTACAGCTTGAGTATTTGCTAGCTACCTGCTGATATATCGGAAGAATGAACTATCTCATCACAGCCTTCGTTCTTCTTCTGAGTGTCACTGCTGTTCGGGCCATTCCCACCCTGAATGACCTTTACGAGGTGAGCAATATCATATTATGCGCTTGGCTTAGTGGCTTGTGCTGTGGAGCTTGTGCCAAACCTCACGTGACGAGTAAGGAAGGTAGATGTGAATGCGTAAGCCAAAGAGGAAGTTACATGTACCTCGTAACAGCTATCACCCGGGGCAAAAATTCTCGCACGTGGCCCATGGGCTTTATGTAGCAATGCAAGGTCTTGCTTGTAACTCTGTGTATGAAGAATGAAGTGCATATTCATATACTGTTATTATAGCAAGTCTTTCTACATAATATTCGTGTCTGTATAAAGTGCAATGGGTTAGTCCCGACCATTTGCTTAACGCATATAACTGCCAGTTCAGCGGCCACATAGACTTACAGCTCTTCGTTTTGGGGAAAGCCTCGATATTAGGAAGCTCTCGTACACTAAACAACCTTTTTAAATTCGGGTGAAGCCTTATTTTTACTGTACTTGAAAAAAAAAACTGTTTGTCAAAGCAAGAACCTTGAAACTGAGAGAAGAAATCAACCAGCGTTTTTTTTTTTCTTGCAGAGCAGTGTTTTCTGTTACGTTATGAAGATTGCAAACCTTCTTTTACGGTTATGTTTCACAAAGTAGCCTACTCTGTGGTTAAGTTTCAAACGTGCGTTTCCGGAGCGAGAGGTCACAGTACAGGAACTGGTGGGACCCCATATTTACATTACCGCATATGCAAATTTCCACGCTAATCGTATGCTGCTCCAAAGTTTATGAAGGTTCTAAACGTCTCCTTTCGGTTCGTATGTTTCCGCAGTCTGCCAAAGCGGAGAGGTCTAGCATCGACGTGGAAATTAAGCTCACGGGCTTGCAGGCGGCTAAATTTTGTTTGAAATAAAAAATTATGACTTAAGCCTTTCTTGTTACGAGCTGCTGTTTCCAGCTTTCTTATGAAAATAGCAAAACATGTAATTTTTTTTCATAAAGTAATGGGTGATAACGTCAATTATTTAAGGCGAAAAACTCCTCACTTGGTAGAACAATAAATTGTTTCTGTTCTAAACCGTTGTCCTGCCACTGCACCGCTAGTGCGGGGCTGTTTTTTTTTGTTTTTGAGGAGGAGATGGCCTATAAAAGGCAAAAATTAGTGCGGCGGTCAGGTGACATGCGTTCTACCCCTTCTTCTAACTATTTGTTGTGATTCGAGATTGACATTGTGGGACGTCGTTTCTGCTGAAGGACGAATCCCAACATAAAAACGTAGCAAATGTTTATTCGATTGCCGATGGCAGCGGATGAGCATAATGACGCTACGCTCGTCTCGGTAGCGGAAGGTTTAAAAGCGCTCTTCCCAGCCACGCAGCCTGTTTTTGTAGCCACCGTCGGTGACGCATGCCTCGGGTGGCGCAGCGGTGGCACTGTGTTTTATCGGGAACGCAGTCCAGCGTGTAGCCGTGTTACGCTGGACCTGATGATAACAAAGCGGAGGCTGCGCGGAAATGTGCGCAGATTGTGTCGCCACAACTTCTGAAGGGACCAACACCCGAACTAGCCTTTCCTTTTCAAATCGGCTGCCTTGGCTAGCTGTGAGATTGCTATGGAGAGAGAACGTCATAAGCAACAAGCAGGCTGTTTAGCTTGCAAAGCGTGGAATATCGTTCAGTACCACTTGCTACCGTGGGCACTTAAGGTCCTCGCGTGCCAAAGGCTTTTGACCTAAATGCCTTCTACCTAAAGGCTTGTACCCGGAAGGCGTCTACCATGAAGGTCGTCACCAAAAAGGCCTGTATCACAAAGGCCTTTGACCTAAAGCACTTTACCCTTGAAGGCTTATGGTTTATGGCTGTTTAACGTCCCAAAGCGACTCGGGCTATAAGGCACGCCGTAGTGAAGGGCTCCGGAAATTTCGACCACCTGGGGTTCTTTACCGTGCACTGACATCGCACAGTACACGGGCCTCTGGAATTTCGCCTATATCGAAATGTCACCGACGCGGCCGGCATCGAACCCGCGTCTTTCGGGCCAGCAGCCGGGCGCCATTACTACTAAGCCACCGCGGTGGCTGTTCAGCCTAGAAGTCATTCATCCGGCTGTAGCCTACACTCATGTGAAGGGCTGCCTGGTGTACACACCTGTAAATTTGCCCACAACCAGGCGGGTACAGTGGCAGCCTGCCACAAAACAGGTATCAGGCATGTAGGAATGCCAGCAATCGGAAACTGCGCCTTGTCGTGCTACCGCACTAATAAAAAGCAAAAACTCCCCAAAGTGTCTTTAAGTGGAACACTGCATGCCGGGTCGAGTATGACCGCAACATCGGCGTAATAATTTAGGAAGAGTGTTCTCTTAGAAGGCGTTTGCCGACTACTGTTGAAAATAACTTCCCTATGCATCCAAATGAAAAGTTTTGTTTTTTCTGTGCAGAATGAAAATGGTTTAAGTGATCTTTTAGGTCACTGGAGTTCATAGTACATGACGATACCGAATAAGCGCTCGTAATGCTGATGTTGAGATTATTAGTATTAAGGGCTTTTTTGCTGAGCCTCTGGGTGATGATAGGCCACCGCGGAGAATATCATTGGCAAGCTATTGCAAGACTTTACAGAGTGCTCAAACTGAACAATCACTGAAAGCTAAAGTAATCTCCATTAGAGTTTTGCACTAGGTAACATTGAATTCTTTACCTTAGTGGGGCTTTTTCACCTTCGTTCTGCATGCGGGAGATGCAGCGTTCGGTCCCCAGCGCCGCCGGGTAGCCACTGGTAGTACAAAGGGTATGAGCTTCTCCTGGTCGGATGCTCGGCTTAATTAGGGTGAAATGCTTGGAAATTCGGTGTTTCACCCGACCTTGAGTAGAAGGAAAATAACTTGCGCTATGGCGCTCTTTGGCCGCTGATGCCCGTGTGGCATAAAAATGCATCATCGTCGTCATTATAACCTTCGTTCTAGTTGAGAGAAAACTGACGCCAACCTATCTTTTTTTTTTGTGCACAACGTTTCGGGACAAACTCAGTCTCTTCTTCAGGGGTGACTAAAGTGTGTGCCAGCAGCAGCCGGTTCCTGCCTTCGCTCTCCCTTCGTTAGCACGTGGCGCAGTCTACTAAAGTATGCGGAGGGGAGCGTTCCTGGAGTCCTGTTTATCGCTGCCTTTGTGAGACAGATCTGCCATGACTCGACATGCCGCCTAGTTCTGCTTAAAAACCTTCGTTCTTCAGAGAAATGCGTATTTGATTTGGTTAGGCTCATGGGGTTTAACGTCACAAAGCGATTCAGGCTATGAGACACCGTATTGTTGGGCTGCGGATAGTTTCGTCCACTTCGGGTTCTTTAACAAAAATACTTAGTTATCTGTCAAAAATTTGTTGCGCGACTGCAAGATTTTTCCTGCTCGTCTATTTAATCTAACGGCGGTGATCGTGGCGTCGAAGTTGTTGTTAGAGCCTGCGTGGTCACTGTTGGAAGTGGATTATTGTGTACCCTACCTTCAGAGGTTGTGTACCCTACCTTCTATCCTACCTTTCTGGAATAAATGTTTTCTACTACTACTACTTAGAGTGCTACAATACGCGGAGATGGATGCATCTATATTTTTGCCATTTTCTAGCCGATCATAGATCACTTTTCAGTCGCATCAAAATTTCGTTATCACACTCGCCAAATAATTGGTGACTGTTAACATCAACTTGTTCTCAGTGTCTCTATATATATAAAATTGTCGAATGCTGAACGTACTTCAGCCTGAAAATATATTAAACCTACAATAGACAGGACAAAAACCTCCGGATCGATGTGACGTGACCTTTCTACGCATTTTCTATCATATCAAAAATTGGCTGAGTGCACCACCTTGAGTCAATTGTTATCCTTTCCTCTGCACGCACATATTTTCTGCTATATAAAGTGATTTCTACGCTACAATTTTGGGAAAAGTTACAGCGTCAACTTGAAAATTTTGAAATTAGATTCGTAAGACACTGGTGGATATGCAGGTAAAGATCATTTCATGCCTTAAGACATATGTAAACATTCTTACATAAATATGAATCAAATAAAAAATTAACGAATACTTCCGCTTTATTTAAAAGCTGATTCTTTTTCCCTGCAATATGCTGTCACGGACTAATAGACGCCGAAGGAGGCAGCGGTGCCGCAGAAGCGCTCGTGCCATGGAGGCCGTCCGCCATTAAATCGTGCCACAGCCTCCTGCTTTCCGTCAATTAACAATATCATATACTGCTTGCACGTACCTGGGATGCGTTTTGTTAGTTTTTAGAATCACTTTTCAGAGCGCGATAGATATATGCGCGTTTGAACATTTGTAAAGTTTTGAAGTTTCAGCCGTGTGCGTACATAGAAAGTGCCGGAATTGCACGATGTGTCAATATAGAGAAAATACTCAACGATCTGTCAATCGTTTGTTATATGTATGCGCTACCTTAAACACAATAAAGACTCTTGTTTCACTTGTTACAACTGCATAAAATTTCTGTTCATGCCTTGTCTGTGAGTGTAATCTAATATGTAGTACAAATCATAGCTTATTATTTACAAACTTAGCGGATCTTACTCGCCGCGCACCTATACCAGCCTCGAGAGCTGGACCAACTGGTAGGATATTGTATGGAAGGCTCCACGAGGACGCGGTGTGGCAGTCAGAGGGTGAAGTTTGCAGAATTCTGGATAGTATGAAGCGTGTACTGCAATTTATGTCCTGACTTCAAAAGATAACAATCTGAGGGCTATATAATTATATACTTTTAGAGTGTGAAGTGTTTCACAGAACCTTTCTTCTTCTCACATGAGATTTAAACTGCAGCACATTAGTAAAAATTGCCGAGAATAGCTACTTCAGTCTTTACCGGGCTTGTTTCCAGCGTAACTTACATGCTTGAAGCACTAGAAAACCCGCCTGGTTTATGTTCTTTATTATCGACATTGTTGCACTAACTTAATATGTGTGAGTACACTTATTCCTAATTTTTCGCACCTTCTGTAGTGTGCTTGTGCAGGAAAACTGTTATGGTATAGATTTTACTAATGACCATGCAGCGCTAAAGTCCACGAAGCTGTAATAAAGACCATATTCTTCAATGCCTGTAGCATTGAGTTAGTATTAGACTTTTTCTTAGCTATTTTGTACCAGAAAATTTACCAGTTGTTTATGAGAAGGAGGGAAAAGATGAAGGAACTAGAGTAACAAGGAAGGAAAAAGTGTGGAAGAAAGAACGAAATAAATTAAGAAAATAAAGAAAAATAACACAAACAAGAAACAAAAAAGGAAACAAAGAAACGAGGCGAGAAAGAACGAAAGAGGATGGGAGAAATGAAAGAAAATGCAAACGAGCCATCAAAGAGGTCTGGCTTCCGATGAGCCGCGGCTGGGCTTCACAAAACACACCACACCAAAAAACACCAGATTTGCGGCCTTCTTGCGGTAAAAGGGTTAAAGACGTAAGCGTAGCGAGAAGACGTGTTTCAGATGAAAGCCTCGCCAGATCGTTCGTTGTTTTAAAATCTAGCAACGCCTCGCCAGTAGTGGCATTCTGATAAAGGTCCGAGATCAAGTGGAAACGGTGCATTGCTTACAGTAATTTTTAGGATTGGTGAGTGGCTTCCTGGCACCTTTAACTAGTGAAAATAATCGAAAACTACGGGAATTTGTATGTATTGTTTTTTTTAAATACGAGTAAATATATTTAGCTTATCTTTTGGCCGTGAACACTTCTGAAAGAATTTGGACTGTACGCCGTAGTTACATCCGGCAAACTGAACATCAGAACCATACTTGTGTTTACAATTTGAAGTACTCTTTGTTTGGAAACAAATACCAGTTTGGTAATTATTATAAGGTTGGCGACCAATGGTGAGTGTGTCTCTCTTAAATATATTCCCCGAAATTACACACAAAGTGCCCACCTAAAAATCGCAGCATCAGACAAATTATTGCCGAACGAAAGCCATGATTTTATTTTCTCCTTACTCTTCATTACTCGCTTTAAAAGCCCCAAGCTTTACAAAAACTCATTCATAGATGCGAGTTGCACTCGTGTGCATTTTGTTATGTTCAATAAATTTGTGGGTGCCATTTTACATAATTCTGCTCGTAGAAGTTGAAGTTAAGTTAAAACTGCTAGGGAGCACAAAATTTATTTTAATGCTACATCGAGTTCCAGCGTGGTGCCGTTCAAAGGCGTAACTGTAGTTCTTTAAACCGTTATTAACACAACGTCCACCCACCAAATTTTGGAAAGTCTTGTAAACGAAATGGCGTGGCGCGCTCCAGGGCCTCGCAAAGGCTTAATTTGAAGGATAGGTTATAAAGCCTATAATATTGACGCCCGCGTGCTAGATACATACGTACATAAGAAAAAGGGCATTCAAGTACAGATGTTAGAGACGTCTGTAATGGAGAAAGACTAAAACTCGGGGTGTTCTGAAGGCTGCATTCTCCTGCAGCGTTGACTCTGTGTCCGACGCCGACAAGCCGTCATGTGCCATAGTGCATTATAGATAGTCAGCATGTATAAAGGATGCCGTAGCTTCTTTCTCTAATCAACATACGTGGTCCTTCATGGCCTCCAATGAACTGCTTGGAGCAAACAGTCGAACTCCTGTCGAAGTGCTGAGGGGCGTCGTCGGTAATTCACTTCTTGGTCTTGCTAGGTGCTCTCCTCGTAGACTGCTGTCGGTAATAGACAGTCTGCGTTTAATACGTACGCTTCCTGCAAAGAAGGTATTAAAAAAACGCTTTAGGCCTTAAATTTGTTTTTAGAATTTTTCAAGGTGAAAGTCGTGATCGTTCTGATTGTTACCTGCATATACCTACTTCTATTTCATTCTTCTTCTCTGGTGGACTTAAAGGTCCTCTGAATCGCAAATTAGGGCCTCTGCGTTGTCGTAAAAGCAGCACTTCATCATCAGGAGCTTCAATTTTGATCGTGGAGTCATATTTTTCTTGGGTCCGGACGAGGCAGGCTGCATCGTCAGCGTTAACTAGGCCCCAGTTCTTTTCACACCATCAGTAATCATTGCCAGCATACGTTATTGGGACGAAGACATCTTGGTAATAAGATCGTAAGCATGCTTAACGATTTTATCAATTTATTTTGAAAGCATTATCTCGTAAAGAATTATGACAGCGTTTTTTGTAGCGAGGCTGTGAGTTGCCGAAATCGTTGGAATGCGCCTTGCTCTTCGCCGCATAAATTCAAAGATTTCGATTATCATTACCCTGTACACTTGATATCGACGCCCGTCTCAGTGGGAGTCAGTACTGTCGTAAACGAGGCTCTTAATCCTAGCTGAGCGGAATCTGGCACGGAATACCGGATTTCAGGAGCTAGATTACCCGCCCTGCGTGGCACGATCAAGTTTGCTCAACACGGGACAGCCTAGGACCTCAAGTGACCATAGTCGTTTCTTGAGAGCGAACGAAATCACGCGGACTGAAAATTGTTAGCTCGAAAATGTTGCGCAAGGTCATTACGTAATTGTGCGTGGGCTGACAGATTGCGAAGAGTTCAAAGGTAAAAAAGTTGTCGATTAGAAATGTGGTTTGATTTAGCTGCTCTACTCTTATAGGGACTACACGACTGTTAAAAACTTATATGCAAGACGATAACCTTGAAGGAGTGGTGCCAACCACTAACGCACTCTTGTTCTCGAGTTATTTTGTGACTTTGGGGGGCGAAGTCCGATATCACCTTCAGGCAACAGGTCCGAAATTTACTTCTAATTCCCTTTGTTCCCTCCCCGCGCGTATAGCAGCCTACTGGGCACCGCCTCATTAGCTTCCCTGCCTTTCCGTCCTTCTGTTTCTCTCACTATTCATGTTTTCACACAGTTGTCGGAGGCTTTGTAAATAGAGGAACGTCCATCATAAAATTAGCGAGCTTTCATTAAATTTAGTGAGGGCAAATTTTTCATAACTTTTGTGCCTGTATGCGCAAGCGCTGAACGGGCACCTGCATGGAGTTCCTAACTGCAGGCCACTTATTACCTGACAGCTATTGTGCGCTTAGCACTGTGTGGTTTATATCTTTAAAAAATTGAACTTTACACAACTGTTGTATGCACTCCTCAGACAACAGAGCTGAAATCAGAGTGCATATATCAGGCAAGTGCATTACATTGCTGAGTAGGAAGTATAACCGACAAGTTTTCGCAGACATCAAAGGACCGAATCACATCTGCTCGTCAAGATCTATGAAACAGTCACTGGCTGTTAGCATGTTATTCATTTAGAGCGCATTTGTCTGCAATACACCATCCGTATTCAGGAAAACAAAGGAACGTCGTACTCTCATTGCATCCGAATGAACAAGAATCTGCTGGAATAAAAAAAAAAAACTATACCGAACAGAGCGTATGTTGGATTTACAAGGCAAATATATCACAGGGTAAGGAAAAAACCACTAAATAAGAAACATGGGCAGGGAAATACAATTCGATTTGATTAGTAAAGCCACAAAGTATGCGCTTGAAAACCCCCAATGAGTACGATGACGAGCATATACAAGCGCTCGTGACGTCTTATGAGGTAGTGCTTATTCGTACACCAGTCAGTGGTATAATTCCCTTAACTTAAATTATATTTTTATTGAGCGTTAATTCCGGTACATATTCTTTTTTTTTTCAGGCAAAAACAACATCTGTATGCAAATCTCACTGAGGGAAGGCTTCAGTTTGATGGACCTATGCTAGTTGTGAGCAGGAGCAAAACAGGTGAGACGGGGCACAGTACGACGTGAATTTTCGAAACTCGTGTATGCTTATTGCGCATGACGCGCTGTATTTCTGGCCTGCCGAAAGCGATATGACAGCGATTTCTCTGCGCGGCAAACCGCAAGTTGGTTTTCGCCTTTGTTAGGTGAACCAAATTGTCGGCGAGTGGTCACACTATAACATCCGCACAAATCACGCAGTTAAACAGACCTGGGCTCCACAACCGGAGAGTCTTTATCGTGAAAGAAAGGTGTTGGAAGAACGGAGAAATGCGCAACCAGAAAGAGGTTAATGTGGAAGGAGAGGGTATGAGAGAGCGTAGGAATGCACAACCTGAAGGTGGCCACCGTGGCAGCCATCCAGAGGACAATTACAGTGGAAGCAAGAGGATATAGAGAGTGCGAGGAGTGTGCGTTTGGAAGGTGGCTGCCGTGGGAACTGCTCAAAGAGTGGTTACTGTTTAAAGAGGAGGGAGAGTATGGCGAGAGTAGATGAATGTTGCCAGGTCTGTATGTGACGTCTGCTGCGAAGCACGCCGCGAACCTATAGGGGGTATTCATGTGACGTCACGGGTGCCATATTGTTGTCCAGCGCGTGACTTCAGCAGCGCAGGCCAGAGCAGGAGGGGATGATCCCTTTAGACACAATGTAGCCTTTAGCAGTGCTCCACATGGCTACTGCTGTGATGTCAATGAATACTCCCTATAACGGCCAACTAATGAGGATTGCTTTTCGAAGAACGAGTGTGATAAAACTAATAGAGTACTCTGTTGAATGATAATATATGCATGTTGGGCTCACATTATTTACTTCAATATATTATAAAATGAATACACCTAAGCAGCTGTCTAAGAATATCGTGTTACAGAGTGATAACTGTTCTGTCAAGGTTTTCATGACTGAAACGTCAACTTGATCAAGAATGTATACCGGTTTCCACGCTCGGTGTCATTGCTTAAATCCTCTGCAGACTATATTCATGAAGGTGGACTTCAGGAAGGTGGATTTTCTTTGCAGGGACAGATGGGATTCCATACACATTACAGTACTGGAAACGCCACTATCACTGCGCCGTCCTAACATTTACTCTTTCCGGTAAGTCCGAGCCGCAAACCCATGAAAATGTTTCATAAAAACTCACTCCCGCAATTTTTACGAGAAAAACCGGTCCCGCATTTAAAGCAACATACAAACAGGACTTTTTTGTTAACGCTATAAAGCCGCTTCTCAAATATTTATGCGCGATAGGATTGCGGTTCAAGAGCGTAGACAAGCCGTAAGTGATTTTGTTGGTTTTGAGCACAAAAGACCATTACGTACGATTTTTTCACTCCCCCAAATTGATTGACCTATACTTGTATTTTACCTTTTGCTCTTTTTATTCCTCTTTCCACGTGAAGGACAGCCATTCGGGCCTTCCTTTATTTACCTCCCTCCATTTACATGCTTTCCTGTATACCTCTCTCTCTCTCGTTTTCGTAGGAAACGTACTTTTTGCTGTAATCATGCACTGTCACGATGACGTGCTGGCCAATGAAATTAAATCTGAAGTAGCTGCTCTCGTGAGTGCCTCCTCGCCATTCGTGTGATCTGGACTGGCGTGAATTCCGTCGGTATTGGGAATGTAGGACCCGGAAACGGGCGCTCTTGTGCCAGTGAAACTTCTGGCTGTCATCGGGGCATCAAGGCAGGGACAAGCCAGCCCGAGCAACATGGTGGAGAGGTTAACGAAAATTTTTTTATGTATACTATAAAAAAGTTTCGTAAAGAAGGGTTGGGCAGGAAGGCCAGCAGCATTATGACTTTTTGAATTATGACTGGCTCTGTTGACAGTCGGCCAAGAGTTGCTATGTTCGTCTATTTGCTGAGTGGCCAGTTTTTTTGCCTAACCTTCAAAAGGAGATGAAGGTTCAGCATTACGCACAGATTTATTTTGTAGTGTTAAGTATGCTATTTATTTACCCGTAAGTACTGAGTATTTAAAAATATCTGATGACATTTTGACTCTTACAGCAATAAGATTACGGCTAACATTCCGCAAAAATGGAGCCTTGTGCCAGGAGAGAGGCCTATTTGTCGAGACCTCACCAGATTGTAAACAACCTGCCCACCATAGGATGCGAGAATTAATTTACATTGGTAGAGAAAGGCGGCGTTACCTGCGACGTCATCTCGACCTGCCCCCGAAAGAAAGATAAACTAGAAGGAGCCGGAAAAGGGCGAGAAAGATGAGCAAGTACAAATGGCGGGAACTTCTCGCTAGAACCTGCATTTGTTTTGGCTTGGATTCAGTCTACTGATCCTAATGTACCTCTTGAGTTATGGTGTGTGCCACAGGAGGAACCCGTAAACGCGTAAAAAATGGCAAAGAAAAAAAACAAAATAGCAACTATGAGGAAGCCAAGTGCTATCGCATCCCTCTTAAAGTGCGTTAGGGTCGCGAGAGCTTTATTCCGCGCAAAAAAATTGCACGGCTGTAACGTGACGTAACGGCCGGAAGACGTATCGAAATTTTCACATTTATTTATCTATTCCTGAGATTAATTGTTGCCGCGTTCACGGATCATATTCTGGTGATAGGCGGAAACTAATTTATGTTACTTTTGTGACGAATGCGGATTTTACAAATTTATACAATTCGTACCCTCATTTTTCATCTGCCCAGGTCTCAGAAAATGCAATGGTATCTACATGCGATTTGAAAATTCGAAAAAGGCGGCTTTTTATATTACCATCTGATCACATCAGCCTATTTTCTCCATCAGAAAACTGCTCACCATATATCTGTTCCGGGCTCATTTCGTGGGCTACATTCTTTATATCCTCCCCAGCACTCCTGACATGAGGGTTTCCTCTTTGCGCACGCTGGAAGGCATTCAAGCCCAAGTGTTTAGTATGACCTGAAAGTACCACGAAATAACTTTAGGGAGAATGCAAAGTGGTTGTTATAGTAATGCGGACTACAAGCGGTTTACTAAATTCTTGAAATTTTGTAATGGGATTGCAAGATATGTTCTCTTTCAGTATGCTTCGCAGTTTTCTTGCCTAACCTTCAAAAGGAGATTCATTGGACCAGAAAAAGTTACGTGACAAGGCGTATAGAGTTCATTTGATTGAAAAAAGGCCTAATAAGAGACCTAGCAGTTGGAAGCCTAGAGTGGAAATGAGAACATAATTCAGCAGAGGTCCTGGAGGAAGTGTTGTGTTTATTTTGATAGTTCTATTTTTCTCATAACCCTGCAGCTGCCACTGATGTGTAAAGTATTTAATATTTTTTATTTTCAGGAAGGACTGAATGTGAGTTGCATGTATGGGAGGACAGCCAGCATACAGGAGTATTCTTGCCGCCATATTGCATGGAAGCATACCAAAGATACTGCTGGAAACGAGAGTATTCAGTTTTCTCTCAAGAATGCTTGACAACCTAGCATTGATGTGGTGTTTTGGCACCGAACAAACATGCATACTGCATAAATGAAAATGCATTCAATAAATATTTGGCCAAGAAATTACTGCTTTCTCTCTTCGTCTACGAAAGGGCAGTTCTGGAGGAGAAGAGCGATTTCAAGCTCTGCGAACGATACCACCGGAAAAAATAATTAATAAGGCATTGTTACTATGTTCCACTATCTTCGCTAGTCATATTTTCTCTTGCGAAAAATAAGGTCAGCCTATATCAAACACGTGTTAATGACGTCCTAGTTGAAATCAAGAGGAAGAAATGGGCTTGGGCAGGGCATGTAATGCGAAGGCAAGATAACCGCTGGTCCTTAAGGGTAACGGAGTGGATTCCAAGAGAAAGTAAGCGTAGCAGGGGGAGGCAGATGGTTAGGTTGGTGGATGAGATTAAGAAGTTTGCAGGCAAAGGGTGGATGGAGCTGGCAAAGGATAGGGTTAATTGGAGAGACATGGGAGAGGCCTTTGCCCTGCAGTGGGTGTAGTAAGGCTGATGATGATGATATCAAAGGAATTCCTCTTCTTTCATTTCCTTGCGCAGCAATTCTTTTTCCTCAAAAAGGATAATCTTTGGTATTTATATACGTGTTTGTCACAAAGGCTGCTCCTGATTTTATACGGAAAATAAATTGGCTAGACAAGGCAACGACCGAGTTAAAGAATCGGCGTGAGCCGGCGGCTGGGCGGTGGTTGCTTGACGCTGACGCTTTCTACCCCACTGCTTCAGCACGGCCTTCCTATACCACAGACCTCGGCCGATATGGCAGTTCTGGAAACTGAACGATCGCCTTCTATGCATTGTCACCGGTGGTGCTCTCTCTCTTGTCTGGACTTCATCGCCCGCCGTTTCTTGGCCTGGATACACAGTCGATCGCTTGGGGGCGATGTAAAGTGTCCTGACGACGGCGAGGTTAAAGAGTGCGATCGTGCCATGCATCACCAGCATCAATGTAAAACCGTAGTTTCTTACTATTAACTAGAGGGAAAGCTGGCGGCGCGCATCTCAGCCACCATGGGCGCTCAAAGCATAATCGGCCGGTAAGCTACTTGTTGCTGGATAGTCAGATTTTTTTGGGAACACAGAGTGGCGTTACTGAGATGTTCCATTCTGTCTACGGCGCGCTCCGCGCGCAGACGACTTTGGCGCGAACGTAGTGCGCAAAGGCCGTAGTAGGGAAAACGCAACAGCACACGACACCAATAAAAGGCTTCTGTTTTCCGAAATACCATTAAGAAACCTCTTAAAGTGTTTAAGCGAGAACATTTGTTTGATAACATATTTATTTTTAAAAGTGCGTCTGTTAAGCACGAAATATTGGATTTTGTGGTGAACAATATTTGGGAAATCGGAGAGCTAGCCATCGCTAATTTGGGCACACTTCACATTTACATGTTTTTCTGCTTGTTTGTAGCAATTTATAGAGAAAATATTGAATGTTAGGGCATTCTTGATTATCGAAGAACGTTTATTTTTGCAATATTTTTAGCCAAAAGTTGTGGTTCTGCAGTCGGTAGCTCTCCACCCCATGTTGTTTAGAGCGCCCATAGTGGCTGAAGTGACCTCGAGGAAACTCCATACAAACTCCCACCATAGACGGGGCACCAGCTTTCCTTCTAGGTAATAGCAAGAAACTCTATGTGTAGATAGGCAGCCATTGCGCCATCAACACTGCGGTTTTTCAAATTCGGTTCCCCGGCTACCCGCAGAGGGAATAACCATTGAACTTCTTTTCACCGAGCACTTCGCTTCCGTGCTGCAGCAGCTTTGGGGCAGGGATATGGGGGAGGGGGCGGGGGAGGTGAGAAGCAGCACAGAAAATCAGCCCAATATTGATAATTGATGGTTTTACTGCGGTCCTTTATAGGACTGCCCTTGGCCAATACATTTCCAATATGGGGTCGATTAGTTGTGCTGCTGCGGAAGAAGCTATTATACCCGCGAACCTGGATGATGGCCTTCGAGGTTCTTATAGCGAGTGGGAAGCGGCATAACTTCGAGCGCTTGAGATTATTATCTTTTTATTTCTTTCTCCCTAACAGCATCTCTACTGTTTATCCCAGTTCTTGTCTCCTTTTTCATTTGCCAGCTATTCTTGTTTTCTTGTTTCTCTATCGTTTCCCTCCAGGACAGCCTTTAGACGCGATAGCGTTAAAGTACCAGTTACGCAGAAAATCCGGCTTTGTCGTTGTCGGCGTCTTGACCGATATATAGAGTGGCGCAGGGTGGCCCAGGCTGCTGTCCCCGGAGAAGCAACGTAGGTGATGCGACCTTGTGGCACATCACAGCCGACCCACCGGATTGTGAGTAAACTAAGCACCCTGGCAGGCGGCAGTTAAATCAAGGATTGATCGCGAGAGCTTGCTCGGGAAGAGCAACTTGGGTCGCATAAGACCCACCGGTGGCAGCACCTGCCAACGCAGGGCAGTGGCACATCCCACAACCGCTGCACCATCGCTCAAGGAATGATATGGGGACTCCTAGGAATATATGAATGTAAAGTTGAGAAGGACCAATTCCGCATATATGGAAATTAGCTCATTAAATCTATCGAGTCATATTCTTATGGCGGAGCTTCTGCGTCTCCTCCAGTTTTTCATCTCATCGTACAATCTCTCTGTCAGCGACTGTGTCCCTCACACACAGAGTAGGGAGTTTTCTCTCTCTACTTCTTCCCTTATTTATCCTATGGCCACCGCTTCAATCATTTCCTCGTCTTTCCTGGCCGGCCGCTTCCTTCAGTTACCTTGGACGGGCTTTATTCATGCGACGGCTTGGAGTGTGCTCCGTATAAAGGCTCACGTTATAAAGAGGCATGACTGACTAGGGACGTTACGACACAAAATTGAAGTTAAGTATTTTTTAAGTAGTACTCACAGTTTCAGAGTAAACATTGACGCTGATTGTCATCACTGGCAGAAAGCAAGAACACGTGCGAATGATTTTGGATTGCGTGGGATTCCCCCTCGGGCTTCCTGATCGGTTAATTCATAGGGACCATTCTGCAGAACACGCTGCAAAATTTTGGGGTTTGTAGTTAGAAATTGCACAATTCCTGCTGAAAATGCAAATACGAGAAGCGCTACTTTTTCTATATTCAGGTAATAAATTGTGTATGTGGTATGGAAACAAGCGCACTTTCATGCAGAAAGGAAACTAAAGGTTGGCGCGCAAGATTGAAGGATGACGAAGTTTCAGATGAGATCTACGCCCGACCGCAGCAAAAACAGCAGCGAAGAGAACGACGAACGCCTCATCACGGCCCTGGAACATCCAAGGAAGAAGAATCATCACAGGAATTACCCGTAGAACGACAACGGCTTGGCTCTGTTGGTCACCAGCTTGGTGTCACCAGCTTGGCTCTGTTAGGAGGACATCGTTCGACCCAGTGGCGTTCGTCTTGTTCATCGCTGCCCCGACGGCTCTGCTCTGCTGGGAACGATCGGCTAAGTTTCGGGTGGCTGATTGTGGCATTTTCTCTCTGCGTCTTTGCGCGGTAAGGCAGTAAGCCCGGACTATGTCCACCCAGTCTCCCGGCCAGGGGAGTTCCCTCTGGTCGGCTTCTCTGTCAACTGATCTCCTACCGTTGGAAGCTTTTTTGCGCAGTGGTGTCGGCAGTATCCCTGTCGCGCTGGTGCCTAAGGATGGTGGTGCTATCAGGATGAACAACCCTGGTGCTGTTCGGGCTGCTCTCCAGTCGGCGACTTCTCATTATAAGTCAATGTCAGAGGTTCGCCAGTTTGGACGCGGCGGGATTCTGTGCAGATCGCCAGACCTCGCCTGTGTAAGAGATTTACTAAACTCCTCATCCTTTGCCTCCCTTCGGGTAAGTTCCTTCATCCCTTCACATCTGGCGTGCACGAAAGGTATTGTACGAGGCGTAGACTCTTCCCTGTCTCCGGCAGAGACTCTTGAGCTTCTGTCGGCTGCAGGTGTTGTTGCTGTGCACCGCTGTAGCCGGGATGTAAACAACTTGCGGATGCCCACTGAATCAGTTATTGCTACCTTTGCCGGCACTTCCTGCCCATCTGAAATCAAGGCATGGCCTCTAATTTTTCGGGTAGACCCATTATCATCTCGGCCTCTGCAGTGTAATAACTGCTGGCGCTATGGACATAGCGCTGGCGGTTGCAAATACAACTTGAGGTGTTGCAACTGTGGGGATGGTCATTCAACAAGCACCTGCACTGAGAAGAATGAGAAGTGTTGCCTTTGCGGTGGTGCGCACTCTGCAAACTACTCAAATTGTCCCTCTCGAGCTCAGGAAATTCAAATTCTGGAAATAATGGACAGGAAACGCTGTTCGCGCCGTGACGCTATTTCAGAGGTCAAAGAACGTGCCCACGGTTATGCCGGTGTGACCGCTCGGCAAGGTGTCATGTTAGACTCAACGGTGTCCCAGGCAATTGCGGCTGCTGTGGAGGCTTCGATGTCTAAAATGGTAGAAAAGATTGTCGCAAGTGTGTCGGAGTGCTTTACAAATGTTCTAGCGACTCAGAGTTCACATACCGTGCAGGCTAGTTTGGCACCTCTTTCGACAAGAATTCCCTCTCCTCTTATCCAGTCTCAAATTCCAGTAGCATCACAACCCCAGGAACAAACTTCGGTCACTTCCGCTGTACCTACCTCGGGTACTTCGAGGGATGTTGATATAATGTATGATTCCGAGATGGTGGAGCCTGATGCGCGGCTTCTTAAGCGCAGTGGGTCCCCCATGTCTCATTCGTTGTCTTCTCAGGGCACCCAGCCCAAATCAAAGAAGCAGCTTGGCACTAAATCCAAGGATACCATTTTGGAGCAGGCAGTTGCTGCTGCTAGACTTTCGCAACCATAGCGTCGTTGCGAGTTCTGCAGTGGAGCTGTCGCTCTATTCTTTCCGCTTCCACAGATTTACACTGCCTTTCTACTCAGCTTCATCCGGATGTCATAATTCTGCAAGAAACGTGGCTTTCAACCGACAAACATTTTCATATCAAAAATTACCGGTCATTTCGCCTAGACCGCCAGTCAAGAGGCGGGGGTTTACTAACTTTAGTCTCTTCAAAATTTTGCCACAGGGCTGTGGTATCTTTTCAACAAATGTCTCCTGACTGTGAGATTTTGGCAATAGACTTTGTACTTCCTGGGTGCTCTCCATTTTCAATAGCAAATTGTTATTTCCCCAATGGAGTCCAGGATGTTAGACCTCTGTATTTTTTACTCGTAAACTGTAAAAACCCAGTTCTCGTGGCTGGGGACTTCAATTCTCACCATGTGTCTTGGGGTTTTAGGACATTCATGCGGCAAGCGCCTTTGGGACTGGGTTTTTGATCACAACCTGATGTGCTTAAATTCAGGATCGGTCACTTATCTTCGCTCACACACTCAATCTGTTTTAGATCTCACGTTAATTAGTCCTGGAATTGGCGTAACGAATTGGTCGACAGTTGATAGCGGCACTTCAAGTGATCATATACCTATTCATTTTGATATCATATGTCGTGTTACTCCGGCGTCTTCTCAGTTGCGGTCACATGTAAATTATGACAGATTTCAGACGGCGTTGCGCTCTGCCCTTGCTCCAGTGGCTAACATCGCCGAGGTCCACCAGTCAGCAAGCATATGTCTGGCTATTGAGGAAAGCCGTAAAAAGTCGGAGTTCCTGGTGAGGCCAACAAAAGGGAATTCTTCTAACTGGTGGAATGCGGACTGTACAAGAGATTACAGGCGGAGGAAGGCAGCATGGAAAAAGCTTCTTTATAACCAATGTCCGAATAACTGGAGTGATTATAAATTTATTGCAGCCACCTTTAAACGCACAGTTTCTCGCGCAAAGGAAAAATATGACTCAGAACACTTCGATTATCTTTCAAAGGTGGGCAACCGACGTGCACTATTCGGTTTTCTACGGTCTAGGAAACAGCTCATGTCCACTCATAATTTTCAGTCATTAGTTATGTCACCTGTAGAAGCTATCCAGGCGGTTGAATTAATAGCCACAGGCCTGCAAAAGCGGTTCTCGTCTTTACTACCTATGCGACCATTGTTGTTTGCACCAGTCGTACCAAATGATAATGCCTCACAAGTAAATCTATCAGAGCTTTCACAAGTTGTCCAGAGATTGCCAGCTGCTGCTCCTGGCCCTGATGGTGTTACCACAAAGATGCTCAAGATTCTATTTGAAGAGTCTCCCCACTCCTTATTGCACCTAATAAACTACTCTCTCAAATACGCTTGGATACCTTCTGAGTGGAAGCTGTCCAAGGTGATCCCTTTACTTAAAAATCAGGGTGGAGGCTATGAATTGGATAATATTAGGCCAATTTCTTTAACATCAAACGTGGTAAAGTTGATAGAAATGTTGTTACTAATTCGGGTGTCAGCCATTGTGGACCGCACAAGTATACTTAGACCGTGCCAACTCGGTTTCCGGCCACGGTGTTCGATATGGAATGTACATGCTGATCTTGAGAGCAGAATTCTCCTTGCTCGTCGTCAACGCCTGGTCGCGGCTTTGGTTACGTTAGATGTCGCCAAAGCTTACGACAGTGTAGAACACTCCATCCTGATACATAGGCTACAGTCTCTTCAATTTCCAGATTATATAGTTGCATGGATATCTGCATTTCTTCATAACAGGGAATTCTTTTGCGTCCATAATGGTGTTCATTCAGAGAGGTATAGACAAACGCGAGGTGTACCGCAAGGAGCTGTTCTTTCTCCTGTGCTCTTTAATATTCTGTTAAGCTCAATTCCTCTCCACCGCCATGTACGCTCTTACGTCTATGCGGACGACATTGCGTTTTTTGCTGCTCCGCCGGATATACATTCTCTGTATGGTCTGTTGCAGTCATATTTGAATACACTTGAGCACTGGTTGAGCGCATTACACCTGAAGTTAAATGTTGGCAAGTGCGCTACTCTTGTTTTCCCTCTATTCACTCCTGTAGTGGTCTCTCTCACTTGCCAGTTAAAAATAATACCGCAGGTTCAATCCCTAAAATACCTGGGAGTCATTTATGACAACAAACTCGCCTGGCGACCTCACATTGATTATGTCGCGGCGAAAGGGGCTCGTGCCGTGGGCATGTTACGGAGATTATGTCATCACCGGTACGGCATGAGCAGAGATGCGCAATTAATGATCTACATAATGCATGTCAGGCCAATTTTAGAATTTGGATCAGTGTTGTTTTCAGGCTCGGCTACAAATAAACTTCACCCTCTCGTCCTTTTAGAGAGGGAAGCACTTCGCATGTGCCTCGGCCTTCCAAAATTTGTGACTATCAATGTGCTGTACCTTGAAGCCCGCATTCCGTCTCTCTTATCACGACTTCAATTTTTAACTGTGCAAACTTACCTCAGGATCTATGAATCCCATTTCCACCGTTCCCAAAGCATTTTCTGTTCTCAACCGACCTCCTTTTTTGGTGTCCCCTGGTCTCGTTTCAATTCCCCTCAGGTAGTGTTTGTGCAAAGATTACTTCAGCCTTTAGATGTAAGCATTTATGATATCCTTCCTGCGCTTCGGAATGGGCCCACTATCCACATTGTTTTCGACGACATATTCCCAAAAAATGCAAAACTTTTGCCACCGAGTATTCTAAATGGTCTTCTAGAAGATCATCTGAGGACCCTACCAACAGATATAGCAATAGCCACTGATGCATCGCAATGCAATGAAAAAGCAGGTGTGGGAATATTTTGCTCGCATTTAGACTGGTCCTTTTCTCTGCGCCTTCCAGATTTCACCCCTATTTTTCAAGTAGAGTTTCTAGCAGTTGTACTTGCTGTACGCAAGATAGACCCCTCTATTACAGCAGTTGCAGTAATTACTGATTCTTTATCTTTGTGTTCGTCCCTCGCTGCACAGGTTGACGGTCCCATTTTATCAACTTTCTTATCCCTTGTTCCTCCGCATTTGAGCCTTGTTCATTTAGTATGGGTTCCCGGCCACAGCAGTGTGACAGTAAATGAGATTGCTGATAATCTCGCAAAGGCTTCCCTCAGCGGCCCCGTGTTGCCAATCATCCCGGCTACAGCCTACATTACAGCATCTAGATTTCGGCGACGTGCGTTTTTAAGCACGCAAGACACATCACTTTTAACATCGGCGGATTATGAGCACCTTAAATATTATTGGAACAGGAAAATTTGTTGCTATCGGCAGCTTGAAGTATCACTGACGAGGCTACGCTGCCGCATCCCCCCTCTAAATTTCTATTTACACAAGTCGGGTTTGGCGCTCTCTCCCCTTTGTGCATTTTGCCGTGAGCCAGAATCTATTGACCATTTTTGGCTGTATTGTCGCCGATTCAACTCACTGAGAAAAAGATTGCTGGAGGAGCCCTTGCAGAATCTTGGACTTAGTTTGAGCAGCCCGCTCTTGCTATCATTTGGCGCCACCACATTTGGGTTCAGCCACAGATCTGTTTGCACCGCTGTTCAAAATTTCCTGATAGAATCTCACCGACTGCCTTGCTAAGTGTTCCAACCTTTTCTTTTCTATCAATTATTACATTTTGACTAAATCATTAATATTTAATCCCTCTCTTTATTATTATTCTCAAAAATTTTAAATTCAAAACACTCATCCCTTTTCTGTTCATGACGAAAAATTCACCGGTGTTGCGCTCCCACGTGCTTTTCCTTTTTGTTAACTGCGTTCAGGTGAATAGCCACCCGATTCTTGGCCGATCCCCCAGTGTGGGTATGTGCCATCTTTTGATAGGCTGACAACAACGACAACAACAGCAAAGACAGCGCTTCCTTGAGCCAAACGAGAGTGCATCTCGTGTTTGGAGCCGCCGCGTTGTGGCTCTTAGACGTAGATTCAAAATCCACCTTATGTATTTTGCATGTGGACCTCTTGCGTATAAGGTAGGACTGTCGGAGTTATACAGTTATTGCTCTAATTTGCACTGTGAGTCAGATATTTATCCTGAGAGCAAAGACCAGAGAACTGGAAGAGGGCAAGATCAACGTGTCTACAACCGTCCTTCAGCTTTCCTTTTCGACTGCAGAAAAAAGGGGTTCAGTAATTCCAACGTTTGTGATTAATGGACTTTAACAGGTATGTTTGATGACCGTTGTGTGAAAATAAATGAGCGGTAGAGACAAAATCTGTCCTATAATTATTGCTTTATGATGAAAGCAATTTTTGTCTCGAACAAAATTATCAAGAGGTTGCGAATGAAGGCAGACGCGACGCAAGACTTACTTAACCAGCGATAAAAGGTTATCAGCAATTTTTTCTTCTCGTGCAAAAGGCCTATTGCATGATTTTGCAAGTATCGTCGTCGGTTGCTTAGCAACTTAAGCTTCAAACTCGTGGTGGTATCTTGTGCACAATGCAATTATATCACAGACCCTAGACATTTCCCTTGGTTTTGTTGTAGCCTTTATTGTTAAAAATTTCAATACTCTTTGTTCCCATTGTAAGCCTGGTTATTAACGTCCCATATAAGGTGCTTGCGTCACACGTCCAGCGCATCTCACCTCAATTTCGCCTCCTTCCAGATTCAACGCACATACCCGGTATTTCAGCCATCATAACGCTTTGCTGCTCATTACGACTTCACTGCTAACACTCTCGACAGGTGCATCTGCACTTCGACGGGAGCTAAACGCCTAAACATACGAATGTTTCTTTCCTAGAAAAGTATGCCGCAGTTAAAAGCAATTACAGTCCTGGGACTCCTGCTTGCCCGAATCCTTTCAGTATATTGTGTAGAAGAAATTGACCATATTGTTTGTGACCGTAAGCTGTATACATAAAGCAAGGCCGCAGTAACGCGAAATAATTTAAACTATCGGATTCCCGATGAAGAGAAAGACCAGAACTTTTGAATCATTGACAGAGAATGAGAAGGTTATTTCAAGGAGCCATGGCCCTGTTTCGTCTGTCTTAGCAGAGTCCTTCAACGTTTCGAGAAGCATTGAAGGACTATGGCCTTAGATTGGGCAGTCCACTCCTGCTATAATTTGGGGCCATCACGCTTAGCTAGAGCCACATGTATTTTTGTCCCGAACGTCAAAATTTCTTGCCGTAATCGCATAGACTCCTTTTATTATTCGCATGATGCCGTAATTGTATTAGGCGCCACTACTGAAGCTCTTCAGCGGCTGGTATTGTTTGAAAAAAAAATGGTCACCTTTCATTGCACGCGCATTTGGCGTCTGCATCTGGTAAAAAGTGTTGTCAGGGGTTCATCGCGTTCCGTATTTTTAAATTTTCATCTCTTATTGATGTTTTTGCCATTTTGGACCGCCGTGTTGTTTCTGTACGAAGGGGAGGAGGGTGGCACGGAAGCAATAATAATAATAATAATAATAATAATAATAATAATAATAATAATAATAATAATAATAATAATAATAATAATAATAATAATAATATATAATTGGTTTTTGGGGAAAGGAAATGGCGCAGTATCTGTCTCATATATCTTTGGACACCTGAACCGCGCCGTAAGGGAAGGGATAAAGGAGGGAGTGAAAGAAGGAAGGAAGAAGAGGTGCCGTAGTGGAGGGCTCCGGAATAATTTCTACCAACTGGGGATCTTTAACGTGCACTGACATCGCACAGCACACGGGCGCCTTAGCGTTTTTCCCCCATAAAAACGCAGCCGCCGCGGTCGGGTTCGAACCCGGGAACTCCGGCTCAGTAGTCGAGCGCCCTAACCACTGAGCCACCGCGGCGGAAGCAAGAAGACGCTGGTAGCTCCGGACTTCTGCAAGAACCGGTGTTTTTCTGACTGCGGAGGCGAATTTACAGCGGCCCTCATTCGCTGCAACCAAGTTCTGCTGCTAGAGATGCTCGTTGCATCTGATACGCATGGACAGTGCCCTAATACATATTTGGACGGTACCATCACCCTTTTCCTTAATAAGAAACCGTTCGTTACAATCGCGGCCGTTACGAGTGGCCGCTATATGAGGGTGGATGTATCGCAATTAATGTTAATAAAATGTTCAAACTGAATGTGGTACAGGCCTACACAACTACATCAAGCCATGATGACCAGACGGGCGAAAGCTTTTATGATAACGTGAAGTCGACAATGAGAAAAGTAAAAACACAGTACACTGTACTCATGGGCAACTTCGATTCTATGGTAGGGAAGAAGCATGCTGGAGACGAGGCAGTGGGCGGCTATGGCTCTATAAATGGCGGGGGGGGGGGGGGGGGGAGTTATTGCAGAGCTCGCAGAGTGATATGATTACCTTGAATATCTTCCAAGAATACCTTCTTTAGAAAACTGGAAAAGTGGAAGTACTAGTAGAGGAGCTGCAAAGTTGAAACTAAGAATGAAACAGATTTCATAATCTGCTGTGAATCTTGCATTGTGCAAGACATGGAGCCGTTCGAAAACGTCCACTATAGCACCAGTGGACGACAAGGCATCGGAGTAGCCTAGCCTTGAGGAAACAGATGAAAGTAATGCGACGAATACAGGTCTAAGAGCTAGCGGTACGAGGGAAAGCAAAAAAACTGAGATATCAGATGTTCGCCTGCACCTGAAGACAACTTTAATATTGAAGTAATCAACGATAATGTCGCAGCTATCATTACTGAATGCACAATATAAGTAGCCTGAGGGAGGATTCGACAGAATACCGGAAATCTCATTCAGGAGACGAAAGATCTTATTAAGAAAATATAAAGCAGCACGAAACAACAAGAACTAGGAGGAAACAGAGAAAACACAGAATAGCCGGACTGGCAATTCTCTCGTTTCTATGTTTCACCCTCGTCTCCGTTTCTTCACTCCCGTTTTAATCTTCGTGCTGGTAATCCCCTAGCCAAAAAAATGTTTTACTATTACTTCTTGACAGTAGAATCTAGAGGCAATCTGGAGGCTTATCTCATTTTTGAAGGCAGATTTCAGTCATTGGGGCAGACAGAAAGCACTGCTGATTTTACGTTTTCAGCCCGTGTGCCACTTGCTTTGCAAGTGCGCATATGGTTTTTGTTATTCTAGCAGGATGAATATCTACAAAAAGCAGCCCATAACACAATAACACAACTATACAAAATGTGCCCCGCGACATAAACACAGAATAGAGAACATGGGTGGGTGACAAGACTAAGCAGAACGCCTTTCACATTCCACCCTCGTTTTGCACCTGTGGCAGCCTGGTGGCGATGCTACCAACCTACGAAAGTGAAGAATAGCTTGCGAGCATAATAAGTACTCGAAACGTGAGTATTGTTAACGTGAGGCCGTATGCGATAAGCTGTCTAATCTCCGTTCTCCTTTGCGCACCGACTTGGTGCCTGTCAGTGGTCACTAAGATGCACCCGCGTCTTACAAGGCACTGTGGCAAGCGACACGGCCACTGAGTGGTTGGTGACAGGACATTAATTATGACAGCAAACTGGATGCAATATGCAGTCAATGGTGAGGTATGTCGCATCGCTCTGTCAATGTCAGGCGGCCGTTCGTGACCAGCAACTGCCTTTTTCTGCGAAATACAGCGAATGGCAAGGTCCGCTCGCCAACCACCCAATGATCGGGCAACTTGCAACTGACACTTGACCTCAAGCATATCTGAATGACGCGAAATGGACAACACAAAATGGACAGCTTATAAAAAACGCTGCCTGGACATTTTTTGTCCGAAAATTCTGCTTAAAACTGTTGCAGTTAAAAAGTTATAGTTGAATTTTTTTCATTTGAAACTGATCTATTGCAATCTTTCCTGACAGAATGAGAATAATTAAGCTGAAAAACAACCGTTTATTCTGCTTTCGAAGCAGTTATTCAGTTTTGGTATAATATCCGACAGTCCGTTTAAAATTTAGAGCAGGAACAGCAAAAAAAAAGTTTTTAAAGTTAGTTTATTTTCACATTTGTCACCAGTGTGCATCTAAATATGGCACTTCAAAAGAGCAAAATAATAACGCGTTTCCATTCGTCGTCTAAGGCTGTACGTCGACCGTTTAAGTATGGTGACACTGTGAAGCTGAAATATCGGAATATGTATGTATGTTTACTAAACATCATAGCGCTTTCCGACTACCACGCCCCAGAGAGGAATGTCTTTGCAGCCAGATGCTGAATAGGTGCTTGCTGCCAAACACCGAATTTTAGGTTGAAGCTGATCAAGCGGAATTCCTTCTTGAAGCTCTGAGTCGCCTAGGCACCTCCACCAGCGATTGCCGCGTCCGCACTTCGATTGAGGGACAAATAGTATTTACTCTGTATGTATAGGTTGAAAAAAGCACGCAAGATACTGTCGAAACCTTCGCTCTAGAAAGAGTTCCATGTACTGCCGAGCAATCAGAGCATGTGGATTTTGAAGCGAGTCAAGATTTGCCAATACACACTTATTGGGTCTTGTCTGTTGCCAATGCGACGCAGCTGCATGCGCAGGCTTCGCTTCGACAGTGCTACTTAAATGCTTTCAAAGAGAAGTAGCATTTTAAAATACACAATGCTCTGGAAACATTCCATTGTTTACATTTGCTGTTCAAACCTATGACTTCCTGCGAAGGAAAATTTAGATAACCTTGACATTCAATGCACTGAAGCCGTGATAAACATAGTCCGCTCTCGGTATTATTTACAGATTACATCGTTCTCGCTAGACAGTCGAGCGCGAAAAATTAATAGCTATAGGACCAGTTTTTAAGAGAGCGAAAAAAGCTGCGAGCCGAAGGTTACTCGAAATGAATAAGTGTTGCTAGAAAAGGCCATTGTCTTGTCAGATATTTCTTCGGAAAGAGTGATGGGTGTTTTCCTGTCGGAACGATTTATAACAGCTGTCTAAATATGATTGAACATGTTTAAGTTGTTCCTTTCTCAGCTTGTTCGGTAAATATAAATAAAATGCAAAACATCGTGCCTGAAACTCCGACTGCGTCACGCAAATAGTCTAATATTAAAACGAATGTGTAACACAATACCATGACATTCAATCAAAGAACAAACACTATTCGCGATTTTCAACTGGTTGAGGTGAAATTTAATTATGCGTGGGTGAATAAATGTATTCTTTCACCCCTAATATTCCGAAAGGATACTTACTGAAACTAAGGCAGAAGCGGGGCCAGAACAAGATATAAAATGTAGGGAAGCACAACAGGCCTTTGGCGGCTAAACATTTTTATGTCGGTAAAAATGCTTATTTCACAAACTGGGCACAACTGGCGATTTTCAGCGCAGCTGCTCTTTCTAATGCATGTGCTTTGCATTGATTAAGGTACATAGCTATTACTGCCTGAAACCCAAAAACTCTTTTTTGGTGATGTCCCCCATCACAAGCAGCTTCGAGAAGAGGCACGCATGCTTTACGGCTTGTTCACGTCCGACTTTTCACGCCGCGGAATCTACCGGCTTACGATTACACGTGCGGACAGGCTGTGCAACTGGCCGGAAGGAGGAGGGGGGGGGGGGGGGGACTGGTCTTTCTCTAAGGTGAGATCGGGAAGTTGGTGGAAGCAGATCCGGCTGTCGCATAATTCTCAGAAGCTTGATGCCGTAGAACACGACGCGTATAAATGTTGGCATGAAGACCCTATAGCTCATGCCCCATAAGCCGAACGTATGAGGCGTCGGGGGCAAGCAAAAAACAAAGAAGCCGCAATCCCGTTCCACAAGATATTGTGAGACTATCCGTGTGTTAGTTTCCTTTCTGTACTTGTCCTTCGTGCCTCTACGACCACACACTATTAGCATCGGCATTCCGCTCTGCAATACAAAAGAAATTTCCGATTGCTAACCACACTGAAATATGCTTTTGAGCAGCTGTCAATAGATCTCCTATAAGGTTGCCGCAATAGGTACGTCCATTTTTTGAACGCCTGATTCTCGTAGTGCGTACTATTTCCTAAAGCTCAAGCGGATGTTTTTGGATATAGCTCCTATTGCCAGCAGCACCCTCTGCATGTCAAGTAGCATGGTTTGGCACGCCGCGATAATGATATCGGCGCACTATGGCGCCGGCCAGCGAGAGCTGTATTAATGCTAGAAAACTTTCAGTTGGAGCTTATGTTTGCCCCTAGCCAGCACGGCGACCGAGAAGCAGACATAGGCTAAACGGCACCCGCGTAGGGATATATTTCCGCGACCGCCGTGGGTCGTTGAAGATTCTGGATGCCGAAGACAAGAAGCGTTGGCGAAAGGACACATGCGGGAGGATTCTGTGCATCAAAACGCAATAGCCTGGGAATGACTAATGCACTTAATATCGAGCAATGCAAACGGCCATGGTAGATATCTAATGTACAGTATTTATCGCGCGGGAAACGTTTTGCAAGAAATTGCTTTAATGCGATTAAGCACACCGTGTAGGAAAATTTTCAGTAAAAAATTAAGTAAGGCATACCCATTATATATGAGAGTTCACGATGAATACACTAATAATTTAAACATTTCGCTTTCCTTATGCGTGCTCCTGTTTGAACATTTTTAATTACCTTGGATAATTGAGGACTTAGGCTACTTGTTTTATGCATGACATTTTTCGATAGGGAGAAAAGTTGTGTCGACACCCTGCGAAACACTCCAGAACGCTCACCTGCACGCAGCAAAAAAAAAAAAAAAGCTGAGAACAAGAATGGTGGTGGTAAAAACATTTATTGGCTATTAAAGGGACAGGAGTTACGCTTGGAACAGCTCGTAAGGGACCAGTCCTTACAAACACTAATGGAGGTCCCTAGTTTGGGACGCCAAGAACAAGGATGCCAGGCAGGGAGCGCTACCACTGTCGATTTCAATTGAGGCGCCCACTCACTCATTCTTCAGAGACAAATTCCTGCAGGCGCACCCAGCCTTTTCTTATCGAAACCTTTGTCATCATCGGGAAGGACGTGCTGAAGAAAGTCGCTGACAAGCTCTTCAAAACGTCTCTCGGACACTGCACGCAACTGAAGAGTGAGAGCCTGCAAACAAGGGGTGGGTTTAACACATGGAGGACGTGCTATATGGGAGCTGCCAAATGAGATTCGCAAGTCTTTTCACACGAGCAAATAGAAAAACTGCGCCTCATTAAAGAACATTCTACACAGTACACTCATACTACATAGCTCTCATCGATTTTAGTGCATTACGCGACACAATGTGAACCTTGGACGATAGTTTAACCACCATTCTCGGGAAATAAAGAAATCATGGCAAAAATAATGCTATACTTCAGGTCGAAGATTATCGAACCGCCCTTAAAGATCCTGTCCAACTGGTGTCTACTTGAAACAAAAAAAATATTGCTGAGCCTGATTAAAAAAACCCCGGGAAATAACAGGGCAGTTTTTTTCTTAATGCCTTGCGCTTCTAAGGTATAAATACAAGCTGTCGTTTTTTTGTTCTAGTTGGCAATCTCTGACGTTGTTGTAAATGTTCGCCTTCCTCATGTGCAAACCATTCGTTCTGCGATTTGAAACGCTTGAAGACTACAGCTTTTTCCATTTCTGTGGCTGTGAAGTGGAGCCTAGTAAGCCAAGAAAGCAGCGCCAGCTTATTTTCAAAAGAGCAGGTTTGCGCAGCTGCTCACAAGCATGAGAAAGCAGCCTTGAATGCATCATAAATTCGAAAGACCAAAGAGGAGTGGGTTAGCGCAACAGCTCCTCAGGCACCGTAGTGGTGATAACGCTTAGTGCACCCCCTAGCGCTAGAAAATTGCGCCTGAACTTGGCAGCATGTAATTCACTAAAACTGGCGAGAGACACCAGTATTACGGTTAAGCTAGAAAAAAAGCAGCTGATTGCATCGTCTTATGAAGCCATCAAAGCAGCCAGGTTCGCGGTCCACACTGCCCACGTGAAGGAATGCAAGCGGCCGAACGCAACGGTACTACCTGTTGAAAAATCACTCGGGCAACACTTAGATTTTGGATGCTGCTTACCATAAAGCAACCCCTGAATTCATGTAGGCTTTCCTAAGAAGTATTTCAAACCTATACTTGCTCTCATTGGCAATGTAGCCGGCAGTTTTTAGTGCGCTTTAACTTACAGTGGTCATTCACCGCATTTAGCAGTTGTGTGTTTGTTGGTCAGTCTCTCTGTCTGTCTGTTTTTCTGAAGCCTGCTTTGTGGCAGGCTGCTTACCTGCTCACTTTGCCAGGCGGCAGCTCAATTAGTCGTGAGATGCTGCTCGGGAAGGGCAGCCTGTATCACAACCGAACCAAAGCAATCCTAGCGCAGCGCCTGCCATAGAATTGCAGTGGCGCATCGCTTGACGGCTGCACCACTGCGCCAGGAGGGGTAGGAAGAGTCCAACGGGTCTATAAATGTAGAAAATGATCAATTCGGCATATATGAACATTAACCCGTTATCGCCATCCGAACAACTGCCACCCATGAACACTGGATCTGAAATCCGGAACCGAAGTGAAAGAAGAAAGGAAGGAAGAGGTGAAAAAATGAAGAAATTTTTTTGGGGGACGGGAAAGGAATATGGCGCAGTACCTGTCTCATATATCGTTGGACACCTGAACCGCGCCGTAAGGGAAGGGATAAAGGAGGGAGTGAAAGAAGAAAGGGAGAATGAGCTGCCGTAGTGGAGGGCTCCGGAATAATTTCGACCAACTGGGGATCTTTAACGTGCACTGACATCGCACAGCACACGGCCGCCTTTTGCGTTTCACCTCCATCGAAACGCAGCTGCCGCGGTCGAGCTGCCAGCACACCTAATTAGCATTTTACCTAACTACGCAAATCGAGAATAATTCTTGCTCTTGCCGAAGAAGGATACAAGAGCAGAAAATTCGGCCCTTCAGGCACTTCATTCGTGGGATGAAACATCGCGCACGGAAGTATCGAGAAGTATTGCGTATGCCAAAAGTAGAAGTCATCGCAGCATTTCAACACCCATCTAGCGTTATTAAATACACAGCCACGCAAGTGAACACATACGCACTTTTCTATGCGACACAAACAACGACCACCTAAGCCGAACCTGGGAAAAGACAACAAAATTCCTCCCCCCTCCCTTATAATGGGAAAGCATTGAGGGTAAAATAAATCAAATGCAGTGTTTGTGAAATACTCGGATCTTCATAATATCTATTGGCAAATCACATCACTCCAATGGTAAAGTTTGAATGAAGTACTCAGATCAGTGGTAGTACGAAAAACTTGAATCTCGACAGAATCATGAAAGTTTGGATTCTGATGTGAAAATGCGGGAATGGCACTGTCTGTATCAGAAGCGAGCAAGCAATGTAATTTTGTAATTTCAGCGACAGATACGGCGATGCCTTGAGTGGGTTCTGATTATTACATAGGTCTTACATAATACAAAAAAAAAGAGATGCAACTTGACCCTTGGGTGGCTGTTTACGCAGTCCTAATTCACTGCAGCCATATGTACATTTTTCTGATGCAAAGAAATTAGGTGACGTGATCGCTTCATAAGCAGATGGACGGTGCATTCTATAGGAAGAAACTTTTCATCTAATGGCTGCTATGCTTTTGGCAGACTTCCGCGACTAAGCATATAGGTCTCGCGCATTCATAGTTGCGATGAAGGTTAGGAAGGGTAGTACTTCAGTTGTAAGCTGAATACTTTAGGGCAAAAATGTGATTTTTGAAGCCTTTGTTTTCGGTTGCATTTCTGATGACAAAAACACCACGATTTATGAATTATTTTTTGAGTCAGTCAAAAAATGTCAAAAAAATGTTTAGGAGAAAACTTCTACAGATTAAGTTTGTCTTTATTTATTTCTTGCGATAAAAAGCTGAGGCATCTAAATAGGGATTGGACTGCAGATGACCCATTTAGAGATTTTAAGTAAAGTATGGTTCGATATCCTTATGCATAGGTCAACACTGTCCAGGAACAATGTGGTGCCCGTACTCTACTGTTTTGTTTTCTAGTGTGGTTGGGAGAACCTCCACGACATTATGCTTTCACACGTCTTGAGGCAGGGTTGCGTGCAGTGTGCAAAGCGGCCAGCAAAATTGTAAGAGAATGGAGGACCAAACATGAAATTTCTAGAATCTTTTTCGCTTCGTTCACATTAACAGCCATGCAGAGGGAAACAAAACGTTTGGCACTGTAATGATTTGTTGGATTTTATTCCGCTCATTTTTGCTCCGGGCACTCAAGTATAATCGGCAGTTACCTTATAGGAGTTCTTTCGGTTTCGCGGCCTATTTGTGCGTGCATTATTTACTCGTAGTAAGACCTAACCACTTAATCTGCAAATGGTTGGGAGAGCTTGTGCGGTTCTGGAAAAATACAAATAGGTTGGGTTCCTGCTGATAAGCGATGATAATTGTGAACCGGGACTACGCAATACTGCCTCATAATTGCTCTGATGCTTAATCTTGCGGCCTCATATTTCGTTTTAATCCTGCCCGCAGAAGGACTTCGTATTTTCCCTTCGAATGGACTGTAGAATCTAGCTTGCGCTACGACACCACAATGTTACTTGAAACTTTACTTCAGGATTGTGTTCCTGGAGAGTATTGCGAGACAAACATTTAGGTCAGATCGGATGCTGCAGACGCTGCAAAGTCAGGAAATACGTTTCGCTCGGTCTTACTCAATCTTCGAACTGGTCATTCTTAAAGTAGGCCTCTGGTCTACTTTACGATTGTCATTCGTCTGTGAAAAAACGATATTCAGTTTGTGGATTCTCCCAATATAAATTCTGTAGTGGTCCAGTGAACGCGAAAACGATCGGCAAAACGATCGAGTACAAATTTCAAATTTTTTGTACTGCTCTGAGCTCTGCATATTTATGCTATTTCATTGTTTTTCCTCAGGCCATCAACACAGAAGAGAAGATTTGGGTTGTACTGCGAAGTTACCAGCGTTTTACTGGAAAGATGATCACAAATGCGTTTCTGCAAGAAAGACCGGTCTCACAGGATCAGACTACCAATTTTACCAGGAATACATGGTTGGAGGCTTAAAGTGAGTTATTCTGCAAGATCCGTAGTTGCTGCAAAGAAAATATACTTAACATGAATGATTTAAGTACCAAGCACGATAAAGTAATTCCTTTAAATCTTTCGGCTAATATGCATTTTTCTCCGGTTATTCCATCTGAATAACTGAACTGAGAAAACTTGTCAAGACTCTCTTGACAAGAATCCAAAAGGCGGAGAATAAAAAAAATAATTCCTAGCGAATCAAAACCCATTTAGGTACCTTTCTTAGCAATTTCAGTGGAACATGGTTCCAAAATACTGGAATGTTAAAACAGAGAACATCACTAAAATTGACGTCGAACCCAACGGCATCCAAATGTTAAGTATTGGTCGGAATTTTATCCACTGCTCTTCCATTGCTTGTGCTACACTTTTCTACTGCTCTGCTTGGGATTCGTGCCGTTGCGAGCCATAACAAGTAGCTCCAAATGGTATAAGGTCGAAGGCTGAGGCTATTTGGCCATCGCACTTTCTCTTAAATATATCGTTTTATTACAGTAATACAATCATAGATACACATTAACTATTTACGAAGCCATCAGTGAGTGATATAAAAAACAACCTGAAAACCAATCACTGCGCGCGCAACAAATTGGTAAAGTGAAGCAAGGCTCAGCATGCCGCCAACAGCAAGTGCCACTCTGCCTAGAACACCTCCTCGTCAAACAGTTATTGAATATCGACGAAGATATGCTTGAAGTAGAATTTTACACAATCCCGGTCCGCCACGCGAGTTTTCTATAGGCCATTTGAACTCTTCCAGTGGGCCATGCAATCGTAGCGCTGCTCTATGCTGTTGCACAGTATGAAAACATCAATTTGCTTCTTCAAGCACCGCTTTTTGAAATCATAAAAGAAAAACTGAATTTTTTCATCAAGCAAATACTCGACATCAAAACATCCTCCTTTTGGTCACATGTTGTTTCGGGCAAGATCTCATTGAGCTGCTTGTAATGAAAATACTTGCTTTACAATGAAAGCGGCATTTTACCGACCACAAGCACGTCATGCGGCGCCCGTCCTCGGTAGATTGAACAACAAATAAGAACAGAGGAAAGAAGGTGAAGTAGTTGTAGACGCGTATTGTGACACCAAATGTAAAAAAAATCAGTAGGACAAAGCACTCCAAGAAAGGCTACAGAAAAATACATGCGATTCATAAACGACCGACAACATGGGCGGCCGCCAATACCCAGAAAATAGAGCGAAGAAAGCGTACAAAACTTTTCTGCAAGAATGCACGAACTGGCAGCACTGAAATGTCTCGGGAAAACCTAACGCACGACGTAACCTGCTGCACATTAAGTTGGACAAACCAAGCTGACCAGAACTTACCCGTTCTGAAAGATAATCCCATCGCATAGTCTTAAAGTATAAATGTACACAAAAGTTGCAAACACTAAACGAAAACGCTTAGTAGAAAGCATCGCGCAATAATTAATCTGCAGGACCACATATATCTTTCCACAATATACGTTACAAGCGTCAGCTTCTCTGGATCGAACAGGTAGAACATAGCTTGGTAGAGTTCATATGAAATCCTTCCATTTACTTGCACTGGGTCTGTACCAGCTTAGTGAGCTACTAGGGTGGAAAATCTTCAAGAAGCAACAACACATCCAGATGGCATTCACCTCCCACGATAAAAAAAAAGTCGGCAGAGACACTTGTGTCCGTTTACGTGTGAGAAGGCGTACCACCGCCCGCTCACTTTGTGAACGCAGTCACCGCGCGCTCAGGCGTTATGTAACCCGATGCCACGTAATTGGCAATTCTAAATATGCATGGCTCTGCGTGACAGTCACAGCTACCTTTTCTGATCTGCGCTCTAACTTCCTGAAGGTGGTCGGCGCCGCGGAACGGCCAGCGGTCCACATTAAGGGCACGAAGCTATAGCTAATGTGTTAATGCTCATAAATGCAGAATTGGTATTTCTTTACTCCGTGGGTGTCCTTATACTACTCTTGGCGTAGTCGTGCAGCTGTTAAGAGGTGCGGGAGACACACAGACCAGGGACAACGGAGACAAGACAGGAAGGGACAAGGACAAGCGCTGACTCTCAACTGAAAGTTTAATGGGTGAAAAGGGATCGAAGAAACGAAAAAGTATTCGTCTGCGCGCGCCCCCCCCCCCCCCCCCCCCCCCCCCCCCCCCCACACACACACACACACGCACGCACGCACGCACGCACACACGCGCACGCACAAACGCACGCGCACACACGCGCACGCACAAACGCACACGCACAGGAATGACACAACTGAAGTAATATGCCGGGCAGAAATACATGATTTCAATCTCATGCAGCAAAATAGAAGGCTTAGGCGACCGATGTGTGAGTAAGCCTTCTATTTTGCTGCATCAGAAGGAAATCACGTATCTGTATCTCTACATGTCAGCAGATATATGAGATACGTGATATGCGAGAGACGTGAAACACAATGAAGCTTTGCCTTGAGGGATCTCGTCACTAATTGGCTTCACTTCACCGCTATTTGAATGCGAAAATGGCGGTTGGCGACGATACCTGTATTTGTGTTTTGGCTTGTCCTAGCTTATAAAAGCTCCTTTTCTCAGCTAAAGTAGCCTAATTGTTAATATGATGCCATAATCTATCGACATTTCCTCAACTCAGTTTATTTTGTTTGTCCCTTAAAATTACAGGAATGCTCTCGGCGGCGAGATATTTAACACTTTAGCTACGCGGGAGCTCATCAGAAGGTCACGTTATTTATCCATGCTGTGCGGCCTTGAATACTTTGTTACATAACATAGCCATGATTAAGTTTTTATTTTTGTGGTCTAAGGTGGATGACGTCGCTATAAATTATGTCCCACGGCTTCATCGTGGGATCCAGTATTCGTGGCCGCACAGCACAAAAAAGTGACGTGATCTACGCGTATATTTCACTACGCAATGAATGTGTTAAAAGAGAGTTGTTTCCGTGAATATGAACTTTACGAAAACTAAGAGTAAACATTTTAACGTATTTCATGAACCTTGAATACATATATAATGGCACAAGCTTGGTCCGTCTTTGACAAGTCTGGTCAAAGAGTCGAGACCACATGACCTTGCTTCTTGAACAGTACAAAAGACATGGACGCAGATGGAAGTGACACACACAGCGCTGAGTTATCAGCTTTTTTGGAACCTAGATGCCGTAAGTGTCCAATTATGCAGCTCGAAAGCAGATCCTGTGGCCGGCAAAATATTAATGAACCCTGTACAACACGCGTAGCGCGCAGACCTAGCTAATATTTGGTTATTACAATGCCCCTGCTGAAATCGTGTTGCTATTAAGTTTTTACAGCACACTTCCTAACTCCTAGGAGACTCAAAATCCTTATGGGTTACAAATTTTTAGGACAGGAATCCAAGGTCAGCTAAAAATTGGGAACATAAAGAACCATACGACAGTTTTCCCATAGTCCGGACAAGGAATTTCGAACGAAGTAACATTGACTGTATTACTTGAAGTTTTACACGCGAAACGGAGAGATATCGCTTGATAATCATGGTGTCAGAGAAAAAAAACTTTCGCGAAGTAACAGCTAAAGCATTTATAATCCACATCTGGGTAATGGCATTGCCAGCCTGTCTTTATTTCACAGATTCTTCCACAGCCCTATGCACACCGCACGTTATATTCTTCCCTCAGCACGCATATCTCATCGCACCAGCCATCACCTACAAGTTGCCCATCCACGCTCACGCACCGTCACTTTTTCTAATTCCTTCTTTCCTCGTGCAGCCGCAGACTGGAACGGCCTTCCAAACAACGTTGCTATCATCACTTGCCCAAGTCTTTTCACTGAAAATGTAAAAACTTTCCTGTTATTGTGAATATGCGCTTTTAATTGTTGTCACCCCTTATGTAACACCCATCTTTTGGGGCCTTTGAGGTAATAAAATGAAATGAGTGTTAGATTGTTCTACAAAGCAACCCCACCAACACGCTCTGCTATTATGAATCATTTTTATCTGGCAAAATTTAAATATAGGTGGTTTGTTAACCGCTTTTTATGTTATTTTTATTATATATGTTTCATTTCAAAAAGAGGGGCCTTACATGAGTGCATTTTCTGTTTAGATGAAATTTAGTGACAGAGCACATTAGCCACGGTTAATGATCAAGTATGTTGAGCGTACTGTGCTCGCCCTGCCTATATCGCCTTCAAAATGTTTCTGAGAAGGTGGCGGTAGTATCGTGGTAATGTATTTTTAATCACTAATTCATGACAAAAAAAAACAATATACACCCCTGAGGCAAATAAATTAATGAACTGAAGCGAAGCAGCAAAAAAGAAATGATATGGGTCTAAGAACTGTGATATTATAGCGTGCGGCAGTACCTTTCCTTTCAATTTACGAAATCGCGCATTTACTGACACTTTGTATTCTCCTCGTTCGGGTTTTAGCTGAACCATTATATCTTTGGTGCAGGGTTGACCTCCCCATTCAGTCTAGAGTTTGTAGATGAGTAATGTCATAATCCGAGTGCAGCCAGCGCAATAATAAAGTGAAGGCATGTAGTCACGATTATTTCCAAGCTTCCGCCAATTAATACTCAATTTGCTTTGAACATTATTATTTCCCAGCACAAGCAAAAACTGTCACCGACAGCTGCTTAAGTAGTGACAGAAGTCCTGCCACAATTGCAAGTGTAGTTGTGGCACCCGTGTACGTGTGAGAGCATTCGTCTTTTCGTGACTCTAGTATTACTGCGCGAACACACGGTCTATTTGGTATCAATAGAGCTAAGTCACTCGGGCATTGTGTACATCGGACAAGTCTTGAAAGTGGTTCGCGTCCGGGTTATGTGTAATAGAGGGATTCATGACAGCTTAGCAACTATTATGCCCCAAAACGAGGGTAAAAAATGTTTTAAATGGAGAATAACTTTGCTAATACACTGAGCAGAAAACGGAACGAAAAAAAGGGCTCGTTATGACAAACTACGGAAAGCAACAGTCACTCAAACCAAGAAGGATAAGAGATGTTTTTTTTAATTATTGGTGTTCATCAACGCAGGTATTTAAAGGGTAAAAATTTAAAAACAGGTGATTAGAAAGCAAAAGAAAGAAACGATCAGTAGTCACCGGTTGGATCCGAACCCACGACCTCCGAATTCCACTTCCGGTGTTGTGATAACTGATCTACGACGATGGCTGTCCAATCTGATGCTTTCGGGGGATATTTATGTTTTGCGTGTAAGTGAACCTTGTGTGCTCCCCAGCGCCACCCCCATCCTTAGAGGCGGACGTGCTGCGTCCTATGTTACCGCGAATGCCACGTGAACAATGACCAAAAGGTGAGTGGGAAAGGTGTTCGGGAACTATCTTATGCTAGCTATACCAGAACGGAGGCTCTTGTTAGCTATTGAGCCGAAATTATACTATTTAACTCTCCTCATGAACCATAAAAATAAAAAGAAATTCCCGTATGCTCTTTGGTGTCAGTGACTATTGGTTTCCGTCACATATATCATAACGAGCCTCTCTATTCCCTTCCACTCCCTGCGAGATAGCTAACTCGGTTCTAGAAGTCTTGATGCCACAGGTTACAAAAGAGGGTTTTTGCATAGCTTCCGCATTCACCGTTTGAGGACGCTTACACTATAGATGCCACCGAAAGCAGAAGACTGAACAGCCGTCATCGTATCTCTGTTGGTAGAACACCGCAGCCGAAATTTGGAGTCCGTGTGTTCGGATCTGAACCTTGGCATGTAGTGTTTTTTCCGCTTTCTAATCGATTATCTTTAAATATTTACCGTATTATTCCTAAATTTGTGAACACAACAAATAAAAAATGACGTATGTGCCTCAGATTCAGTGACATTTGGCTTCCTGCAAAGTTTATGATGTATACTGTGTGGTCATGCTATTTGCTTGAAAACAGAAGGCTTTGCAAATGACAGTTACCCATGGAACAACGGTAAGAGATAAAAGATGTGTTGAAAAAAAATTCAGTAAAAACAGACGAGCTATTACTCCGCAATGTAGAGCCTACTTACCAGCATAAAGATACACTCAGTCCCGTAATGCACAACTGAAAAATGGGCTGCGGAATACGACTAATAAAATAGAAGAACACCATGCAAAATGTATTTCAGTAACGTAGATGGATTGATCCTTTAGCCAAAATTACATTTTCTTGGGATGTAAAAGTGGGTTTAAAACTCTATTTCAATGCAGGGAGGGCCACCACCACTATGCAGTACTTTCCTATGGAGGAAAGCCGGGCGATGAGCCAGTCTTGAACGTCAACGACACGTCAGGTGAGAAAAGTGTGCCTCAATTCTTTTAGATTTTTGCGTGATGAACAAAACGCGGTCGTGCTGCGCATTTCCAATCGTGCGGTTGAAATATACTGAAAAAATTTGCTCGAAGAATATTTTTTACCCGACAGCACCTAGCATCACTAAGGAAAGATGACCAGACTCTAGCGTTTGAAAGCGGTGTAAAATACTGTTCAGGTTTAAAACATAAGAGTGCCTGTACTTCATGCAAATATCGGAGTAAAGCCAGCACATTTACCTACTGGTGGCCAGTAAGAATGTACTCCATGTGGTCTTCGAGGGAGAGACCTAAGAGCTCGCCAAGGAAAAATGTATTTGCCGACATTAGCGACATGTTTTTGCAATTTTCATGCAGGAAGAAGACACACTAAATACACACTTCGCAAGTGGGATCGAAAGCAACATTGCGGAATTTTAACTCTTTATTATCAAGGTAAGTGGAAAATTGAAACGAGACCTTTTCGACACCCAACCTGTTCCTAAACTTCAGAAATTCGGTCCATAGCATGCCGATCTTATTATTGCTTTTTGCAAGTAGTTAATTGGATGCATGGGTATGAAACATCGAATCATATTATTTGATACGCGGCGGTTAACCAATTCAGTACTTTGCGATTAATGTCTCGTTATGTGTCTAAATATCGCGCGAGATTCTATCCCTTCTGTCATAGAGGAACAGTTGCATACGTCATATTTTCCGCAATAAAATCCGTCATTATTTTACAGTCTTCAGCTTTGGAGTCGTCATCCTGACCGTAGAAACCTGAACTTAAATTGGCCTGTGGGTGTGTTTTCTAAGGATTATAACCCATGAGGCTGTAACGCTTAAATATGGATCGCAATGTATGAAAGTATACTTTAATTTATTCGCCTTCATCAAACAAAGCATAACAAACTGTCTTATTAAAATGTGAATCTGTACTACCACATGATGAAGGCTTCCCGGAAGGCTGGAGTGAAAAGAGTAAGATTTTTATCGCTTTTGCTATTTCTCGTTTTTTGACATGCGGCACAATGTCGAGGAATTAATACCACGCAATTATAAGTAAGTTTAAACTATACTTTCTCATAGAAGTTTTCATGTCAAGGCTTAAATCCTTAAGTATGGCTTAATTCACTGAATCAAGGTTCCACATAAGCTCCCCTCCCCGTAACTGATGCAACAGCAAGAGAAAATGCCATCGTTATTTTAAGAATAGGAGAGAAACAGTTGAAAGACAATAGGAAATGCGTGTCTTAACGTCTTTAAAAATCGCGAAAGAATCAATTTTTAGAAAAACAGTCATTGATACTAGCATAATTGAGACTATAACTCCGCAAAAAATCTCCGCTCTAAACGATCCCAAAGTACAACAAATCTCTCAACTAAATATTGAGGGCACTTTATTCAGTTAAATACTATTGATTGGTATTTACGAGAGCTTTCAGAGGACAGAACTTAATAAGACAGCTATGCTTATTTTCAAGATGTCCTACGCGGCGACAGCAGAGTACGTACACTTATATTGCGAATTTCGTTGCAGTGTGTAGCTACCAAAGATAGAACAATGTTTTATTTGTCTTTTTCAGGTAGAGAGGAATGCGAACTTCATGTTTGGGATCAATATATAAAAAGAAGCTGGGAATCATACGCCTGTGAATATGAATTTGATAGACATTGTAAGGGTCGCAAGCAATTGATTTCTTCATATTCTTGCGTGTAAAAATGTTATGTTACTACATTTTCAAGGAGCAATGTTGCATGTGCAAATAAAACAGGTTTGGCTTACGTAAGCGTACTCAAGATGGATTACCCTTTGAATAAAAAATTACAAGCAGGGCGCTGATTTCAAAAGCTATGAGGCGAGTGTTGATTAATTATTTAAAGGACAGAGAACACTAAGGGAGAAATGGGAGCATAGCAATGCCTCCATTGCAAGAAAGCCGAATTTTCATTCAAACTGATAATAAAAAAAGCCCGCTTCGTATAGGCTACACGGGTACATCTCTTTCAAAAATGTACCCAAGTGTTTTTCCGATGCTCGCACAGGTTTTGAAGCCATCCTGAGGGCTATCAAAATTTGTAGAACAGCTAGAGGTGCCAAAGATATGTTTGCAAAAGGAGTTCTGCTTTTCATTGCCACTGCTGATACGCAAATTTGAAACGAGCTTCACCACAATTTTTGCGCAATTGTATTTCAAAATCATACTTTATGCGCACTCTAGCGAGGATGCACGGAAGTTAGGCTTTTAAAGACATTTAATTGAAGTGAATAAATTAATGGCTCAGAAGGATAGCTCTTATATTATAGGATGAGAATATATTCAATGCAAACAAATATAAAAAAGGATTCTGATGATACAAGGATAAAAAGCGCTGACCCTGGAAGAGCCTGTGTCCATTCTGCCTCGAACATGCGCCTGTAAGCATAGTGACTGCGTAAAGACGAAGAGACAGTCACATTCGGGTCGTTCATGTGAGTTCAGTCACAAATCAACCCAATAATCACCGTCATAATGCTTATTATGCCCACTACAGCATAAACAAGTCTCCCATTCTTTTTAAGTAACCCTGTCCAGTGGCAGCTGCAGCCCCTATATCATTACCTCATCAACCAGCTGACGCTCTGGGGGGTTCCTGTCACCCTTGCCATCTGTTGGAGTCTGCTCCGTTACCGATACGAACAAGCGTTATCCTACCTCCTTATTACATGCCATGCCCGTGTGCATTTTTCTTTCTTGCATCGGCAGAAATGTCATTAACAAGCGTTTGTTCCTTTGTCCACTCTGCCCTCTTCTTTTATCTTAACGCTATACCTCTTTTTTACTTAACTCGGTGTGTTGACCTTATGTCAAGCTGAACCTTTCCGGCAGCCTCTACGTGCCGGCCCTCTAGGTGAGTGCCGGTAAGATACAGCGGTTATATTTCGTGCTTTTTATTCAGGGATATTGAAGCGAAAAGCTTCACTACGCCATCTTTTCGAGCCGTCAGCGGGGCCGCAAGTTTGACATTGAATGTAGCCAGAAGTCAAACCGTGAGCATAACTGGTGGTAGTCAGGTTGACACCAAAGTGCTTCATAAGTTCAAGGTCAAAGGTCAAGGTCAAAATCGAGATAGTTGGTATAATAGCAGCTGGTGTCGCTGCAGTAGCTGGCGTCATATAAATGAGGAGGAGCAAGAGGTCAAGGGGTATATAAGCGTGTGTGCGCGCGCTCACTAGTGTGGGTTGGGACCCGTAGAATATCTGATCCGGATCCCATTTGAACCCAGCATATTTTTGGAAATGTGGCGGAGTGCTTGAAGGCTGCATCACTTCCGCCAAAGGTTGGCCCAGTATTGCACGGCCTCCGGGATCGGCCTGGGTCATTATACCGCGTGTCTTTACTATCCTGTCTTTCTGTCCCATCTTTCAACTCTCCTACTATCTGCACGTGGTAGCGATTGTGGCTCGTCTTGAGCCAGTGAGCAGGCCTGTGCACTTTCCTTTTCTTTCTTCCTGGCAACAACAGACAGACCACGCGCTCACTACCAGCCGCCTGGGGAGATGGAGGAAGATGAACATCTGGCTTCAGCCACACGCCGAGAAGCCATGGTCGCGAAGTGTATGTTGTTTCGAAGGAAGCAAGATGTTTAAAAAATAAAAAAATGCCTACTACTGTGCGTGCGTGTGTGTGTGTGTGTGTGTGTGTGTGTGTGTGTGTGTGTGTGTGTGTGTGTGTGTGTGTGTGTGTGTGTGTGTGTGTGTGTGTAGTGTGTGTGTGTGTGTGTGTGTTGTGTGTGTGTGTGTGTGTGTGTGTGTGTGTGTGTGTGTGTGTGTGTGCGTGCGCGCGCGCGCGCGCGCGCGTTGACCAGGGTTGACCAGAGCTAAACAACCAGCAACTTTTTGGTTAACTGTCAGTCATCACCACAGAGTGCATCCTAGTTGCACTCTCCACTATTTTATTCACTTCGATATTTCACTCTTGTAGTAAAGATCTGCGGCCACCACCTGCATTAGGTAGATTTATTTACTTACTGATTCTTGGGCTTTTCTGCCTATTATAAATGCTCCTATCTTGCGAGGCTCTTGAAGATTGCATTAGTTTGCAGCATACGAATTTTTACAACAAGCGTTCTGCTTCGTGTCTCTATGTTCCCGGTAATGCTTGGTAATTGGGCACGGAGGTAACTTATAAAGGCAATGTAAGCCACAAAGCTTCCATCGCGGATGTATTCTTCATTACTTTCTCTTCTCAACATCTTCCATTCAACTATTATAAATGCCCCTACTCCAAGAGTTGCGAACAGTGCTCATTATATTCTGCTTCCCTTCCTCACATCCTTCCACATGGGAATTATAGCACTTTTCCTGTTGGACAATTCGCCGGCTGTGTGGCGTCTATATATAATTTATGCAACATTTACAACTGCCTTCTTCTCCACCTTTAAGCAGCGCGAAACACAGGACAAGAGGAAGAAACACGAGACGACACGAGCGCAATTTTTTTTGTTACTTTTAACCCGTATCTTCTCTGTTTCTTCCTCTTGGCCTGTGTTTCGCGCTGCTTAAAGATGAATACATTCCAACTCGCCCAGTTCTCTGTTCTCGTTAACCACTCTTCTCCACCCTGTTTCAGAAATACAGCGTGACTGCTTTGGTTACTTCTGAGTCATACTCTTGGTCTTGTAAGCTGTGAATGCTATTCAGGAGTGTTGACTTAAGACTATAAGCAATTTTCAAACTTTTTTAGTTAGAACTCTTTTTTCGAATAGCATTGTGAAGGATGCATTACATAAGAATGCAGCTAAGATGTGCTGAATAATTGGCTGGCTAACTACTTTTGCATACCGAAATTTTTACTATTTCTGAAAGGCTCTTTATAGAAGCCTTGTAGAATACGATAACGTAAAGTGGAGGAGACATTTAGCATCCGCCTTCAGAGTCTGACGCGATAACGTTACAGGATAATACCCAAATATGCGGATTAGATAATTCTGTAACTTGCATTCAAAGATCCCTACGCGTTCTCATACCGCTCCTGGCGCATTGTTTGAGGGTTTAAACGTGCGCGACAGTGCTGCGATAGCAGGTTCTGCCACCGCTAGGGCCTGTGAGACCCAGGACTTCCCGTGCAACATGGCGAGGATTGTCATTGATTTAACCGCCACCTACCAGGGCATGCAGTTTGCTCACAATCCGGTGGGCAGATTGCAATTACGCCAAAAGGCACATCACCTAGGTAAGCAGCCTGTCCACTAGTTTGCCCCTTTTGATGATTTTTTGTTGAATTTTAAATCACGACCAACGAGGCCGACGCCTACGACAACGCAGGATTTCCTGCGACAAGGGGCCCTTAACACTATCTCGTTTCATATATATGCGTTTCAGTGTTTAGGGTTTTTTAAAATTTTATCTCCAGTGTCGCTGAAGAGTAGCCACTCTGGAGGCCGCAGAGGTAAGAAGTAGAAAGCTAGCCGCCTGTACGAGTGCTAGCTAAGCCTACGAGCCAGCGTCATCCAGTGGCAAGTGTGTTGCGTGCTGCATTCCCAGCGTCCGACACGGAGCGGCAAAGGGCAGGGAGCACATGTAAGGCGCGGCTATAGATGGCACATGGTCTCAGCAAAGGCTACCACTGTTGCTAGTCCGTCAGTTTCTTTTTCGCTTTTTTGAAGCACCGAAAATGCTTACGCTCCGGCGGCGACGAGAATGTCATTTTTGAAAACCTAAAAACTGATGCGGAAAAATAGATGTACGTATAACTTGCTTTGGGCTAAAAGCGTCCAAAAACAAGGAGCCTAAATGCAAATTTTATAAATATTATAAAAATATTATATATATATATATATATATATATATATATATAAATTATATAAATATTATATAAAAATATTATATAAATATAAATAATGATAAAACTTGCTAATTCATAGAGAAGACTGAGAGACAAGACAGACAAGATTGGCAGGCCGGCAGGCGGACGGGCGGGTGGACGGCAGGACAGACGGACGGCCGGCCGGACAGAAAAACGGATGTACAGACGAACCGACAGATAATGAAATAGACTGATAGACCGATAGATAGGCAGATATAGATAGCGTGCATATAGACAGGTATGTAGGTAGGGACGTAGGAGGTGGGTATCTTACATAGGCCGGTCGGCCTGTAGGTGCAGGGCAGAATGGTGGGCCTGTTGGTATGGCATGGTTAATGAAGAAATATACCAGCCAAAAAAAGACGAACACACGAAGAGAGAACAACACAGGACAATGGCTGGTTTCCTCAAACGGGCAAAAACCATTCTCTGGCCTGGTGCTTGGCTTTTCAGGGTGCATGGCTTGGAAAAGGAGCCCGCGCCATGAAATCCCAACGCTGTGGGAGCCGTGAAAATGGCCACAAATGGGCTGCTAACGCACGAGGCGAATTTAGGGTTGTTTGACAGCGGAACTTATCTCTGATCCCTCAAGGCAACGGTTTCGTTAAAGACCCTTTTCACAAGCATCTCACCCTAGAAGAGCCGAGCACCAGGCCGGGGGAAATCTTGCACCCATTAAAAAACCGGTGGGTACCCGGTGGCACTGGGGATCGAACCCAGCACCTCCCGAATGCGAGGGGGATACTCAGCAAACGGCCACGCTTCTGTAGGTATTTACATAGGTATATGAAGTATCTACGTAGGTAGACAGGTAGGTTAGGTCAAGTCAAGTCACTTTTATTTACATCATTATGATGTGGGCAGGCTCAGGCAAAAAAGCGAACGATTTTCGCTTGAGAGAGCCCGAGCCCCCTACATGGCGTACAGCAAGGGCAAACGTTTTAAAAAAGTAAAAAAAAAAAACGACACATACTACCTAACAGAATATAATGCAAGAAGTTCAGAACCATCGATATAAACTCTTGGTAGATGCTCATTAATACGCAATGCATAGGTTTTAACAGAGATGCAAATGGCATACATGTCACGCTTTAAAGCAAAGGGAATACAGCGGCTTACAAAAAATGATTTCTTAGAGTTTGTAAACTCGATGTTTCAAGAGAAAAACGTTAAAAGATGAATTTATTCAGTAACCTCGGAACTGCATGACGCATCACCTGTCGACCATGTTCTGTACGCCAAAAGGGAATCGTCCGACGTTCGTGTTTTCGAAATGAGTATGGCGTTGTGTTTGGTTCGAGGGAGGACAATGCTATCAAGAATTTGTCACTGTGAGAAATAGGTTTTTTATATCTTCTGGCTAAGAAACATTCGTGTAGCTTATGTGCCGCTATGATTTTGAATCGCTTAAACGGTTGTTCGGTATACGCGAGGTAGTCAACGTTTGCTATGTAACGTACTGGACTGCATAGTAGGTATGCAGTGAGATGTCCGTGTAAGTATATTAAGGAGACATGCAGGTTTGTATGCTAAGTAGGTCGGTAGGTTACGTATGTAGGTAAGTAGTCAACAGCTGAAAAGTTTGTGAGATGTTATAACATTTTACTTAGTCGCCGCAATACATGCGCATTTCCATGCGTTTGACGCACAATTTTGTTAGCTGTGAATGCGGCGTAAAATGGAACAACAGAACATATAGCAACAGAAAGATTATATGTCTAGCAATCCACTAACACCACCTAATCAGGGCCTAATGGAATTTAAACATGCAATCATGCAGGACACAAGTTTGATGTAGCGACTATCGTGGCTGTATCCGCCCTTTCAGTCGATGAAGAATGCAAGAACACCAAGTGTTTTATTCCAACCAAAATAGCGCACAGCGTATGCATAGAAATCTACCGAAATAAATTATTGTGCAACACCTACAAATGTGCCTCCATCCTTCGGTGGGGAGATCAAACAATCTGCTACAAACAGGGAGGTTGTTGCGCCCGGAAAGAAACAGATGTCGCTGGTGCTACGCGCTTTAAGCGACTGCTTTTTCGATCCTCTTCCGCCGCACACCACGCTTACAATCAGATATTTCAGACGGAATCACGAAGGTAAATCCTTGAAACGCTGTAGAAAGAGGCACTGGAACAGGCGCCACATATTCGCAAAAAAAATTTTTGATCGTAATTAACGTTCCGTTGAATACTTATGGTGCAGCCTGGTCAAAAACAACTTATATGAAAAACATTCGCAAAACACAAAAAAATGCCTTGCTAAACATCCGGTATGTGGTAAGGCGTAAGAAGAAAGTGAAACGTTTTTTTTTCTTTGTTTCTAATGTCATCATTTGTGCTTGATTATCACAAGCATTTGCAAGTTTTAGATCAGAAACAACACTTCTTCTAAAGAAAATTGCTTTCATACGGAAGCTGTATTTTCTAACTAAACAAGATTATTCTATTATTGGCTTTAATATTATAGTCAGAGTATGGCTTTTATCACGCTCTATATGTTTTAGGGGTGCGTCCAGGATTAAACGTTGGCGTGCGGCTTAACGGGGGATATTAAATCTATTTTCCTTACATAGGCATGCAAAGATAATCAAAGTGGCAGAAATATTTCTATTTTTATGCGCAATTTAAAAATGGATTTCGTTTTCTGCCTGCTGGTAGATTTTCATAGCAAGTGAAGTTAACACCAACGGAATGTCATGCGCGAGTCGATGAATAATTGCAGAAAAAAAGCAGAGGTTTTTTATCTCTGCGCATTTGCAAAGCAAAGTTTTTGCTATAAAGATATTAGTTCTTTCAGACGTAGCGCATGGTTGGATGGATGGATGGATACGGCTGAACCCTTTACATCGGGCGGTGGCTCAAGCCACCTAGCCATGTCTTGTGAATTTTACTCCTGTCTTGCTTTTAGCCACCAATCAGATAACCTTCGCTTGGTTACTTCTAACCTCTTAAAATCCACTTTCCCTTCACTATCCCTAAACCCCAATGCCTTGGGTAAGTCAGCCCCGCTGCCTTCCACTGTAGGGTGAAGCCCTTTACAGAAAAGTATCAAGTGTTCAGCTGTTTCCTCCTCCTCTCCGCACGCAATGCACAAAGTGTCTATCTCCTGGTACCTGACTCTATACGTCTTAGTCCGCAAAGCTCCAGTCCTGGCCTCAAACAACAAAGAACTTCCCCTACAATTATCATAGATATTTTCTTTGACAATTTCCTGTTTAAAGGTCCGGTATGTTTCCAGTGCCGATTTCGTCAGCATCCCTGTTTTCCACAAAGCTCTCTCTGTTCCTTTAACCTTTTTCTTAACCGATAATTGCTGATTTGCCCCCTTACTGCTGTCCAGATATTTGCTTGTCAATTTTCTAGTTCGCTTTCTCCATTTCGTGTCAACATTCTTTATATACAGGTATCTGAAAACTTTCCTAGCCCACCGCTTTTCCTCCGTCCTTCTCAATCGTTCCTCAAATGCTATCTTACTGCTAGCCTCTCTGCTCTCGAAAGACGCCCATCCCATATTTATTTATTTATTTATTTATTTATTTATTTATTTATTTATTTATTTATTTGAGTACCCTAAGGGCCCATTAGGGCATTACATAGGGGGGACGAAAAAGTTCAAGCATGAGTGAAATCTGTACAATGTAAATATATGAAGGCATTAGGAACCATAAAAAACATCTAGCAGAAGCAAACAAAGAAAGAAAGAATGAAAGGAAAGAGTAACGAAGTTTATACAATGTTTAGTAGCGTGAAACACACATAAGAACCTAAAATGTGAAGCAAACAATCAGTACCCATCGGAACACGAGTTTAAGGATACAATCAAATAAACATTTAGATAGACAGCCTACACAGATACATATCAGATGAAGCGGAATGAATTTTACACAATGCCAAGCACTTGAAAACACTGTTTGAGTAAATAATCAAGGAAATGTGGTTCCGGACAGGTTGACACACTCTAAACAGGTTAGCAGTGCTGCATGAAAGGATGATGATTCCGTAAGATATCACCCTGTACCCCCTGATTTGGTGTATTGCCATGTGCTCCCAAAGCTAACCTCCCTACTCCCCGTTGTCTAATTTCCAGCCTTGCTTGAACATCTGGCCTCATACACAGGACCGCATTCCCGAAGGTCAGGCTAGGGACCATCACCCCTTTCCAGATCCCTCTTACCACCTCATACCTATTGTAATTTCACAGTGCCCTATTTTTCATGACAGCTGCATTCCTACTAGCTTTATTCATTACATATTTTTCATGCTCTGTCAGATACTCAACACTGTTATTTATCCACACCCCAAGGTACTTGTACTCATTCACTACATTTAGCACGAACTCCTGTATTCTATGCTATGTAACGAAAGAGCGCCTGCCATATTTAAATATGAAACATTTTTTTTAAATATAACGTTCAAAACGAGTAGCAAGTGTATATAAAAAATCCGCAGCTTTATTGCTCTCACCAAGGTCTAAACATTCGTTAAAAAAATGAACGATATCAATCGCAGAAAAAGTTAAAGCTGACAAAGCCAACTTCAAAGTTTATTCCCTCGTTAGCGTCGTTTATCGCCTTGTATTCTTTTTCTGATTAGCAGAAAAATGCGGCACTGCTGCTCAATGGAATCTCAGACCTTCTGATCTTTCTTGTTCTTCGGGATACCAAAATCATGATGCTCCGCCATCGGAAACCACTGAATTCAGACGCTGGGAATATTCAGTGTTGCGATTCACTTGCAGTTCTATTGAACACACATCAAGAACTTTTTTTAATTTCAAGAAAGTTTGTCACTAGTCAGACGAAGAATCGATGATTATTAAGAAAAAAGATTGACGTAAATAGTAAAAATTTTGATCGAATTGCGGATTTTATTTGCGGCATCGCCTTTTCAGACAGTTGTCGGTCGTAACTTAGGAGGAAGACGAGGAACAACTTTATTTAGTCAGCCCTCAAGAAGAAGAAGAAGAAAGGGAATTTTAATGAAAGAAAGGCGGAGAGGTCGGCCGGTGGTAACAGGGCCCTGGCCTGCAACTCCACACAGGGGAAAGGGAAGAGGAGGAAAAAGAAAGTGTGAATGAAGGCTGATGATGGCATAATACAATCAGTTTCACGGGTGATGTCTATGCACACACACACACACACACACACACACAACACTGGCTGGCGCTCGCATCGCGGTTACTGGACACACATTAAACTCAAAACTGGTGTCTGCAACACAACACCGACACATGTCATTAACCATGTAGGTTGTGCACAGGCGGTCACAAACGAGTATCCAGGCCTGTTTCACACAAAAAGTTGAGCAGGGCTTTTGTCACACGCGACCAATCAGAACGTCTCGTCCTTGCGCTCAGAAGAGTTTCCTCAGAGAGAGGGCGAGAGTCCAGGTTTTTCACTGTCGCCTCCAATGTTGTTCTTTCAGAAGTATACTTCGGGCACGCGCAAAGAAGGTGTCCAATAGTCTCTGGTGTGTTGCACTGTGCGCAATTTGGGTGACTTTCGATGCCGATCTTGTGAAGATAGTGTTTGGTGTAGGCAACGCCAAGCCGTAGCCGGTGGAGTAAAGTCCCATGACGTCGCACCACCACAGATGGGAAATGTAATCGTGAGCCAGCGTCAAGCTTACACACGCGGTCCTGTTGATGACTCGGATCATGCCAGTGCGACTGCATTGCCGCCTGCATTAAATGCGCCAACAAGGCTCCAATGTCTGATCTTGAAAAGGCTATCTCAATGAAAGCACCATCACTATGTGCCATCCGAGCCTCGGCGTCAGCACGCTCGTTTCCCGCTATGCCGCAATGGCTCGGTATCCATTGAAACTTTATGATATGGCCGCGGTGGAAAGCCTCGGCTAACAAAAGCACAATCTGTTGAACCAGCTGCTCGCATGCTCTTGGTTTTAGATAAGTTTGTATGACCTGTAATGCCGATCTCGAGTCGCAGAAGATAGTCCATTGCTGCGCTGGCTGGTGACCAATATAAAGGACGGCTTCTCGTATGGCTGCCAATTCGGTTGCCGTAGAGGACGTTTTGTGCATGAGCCTGAAACGGTGACATGAGGCATTTCCTGGCACTATCACCGCTGCAGCTGAAGAAGTGGTCGTAACGAATCCGTCCACGAAAACATGCTGGGTGTTAGTATACATAGATGTAATGTATGACAGCGCCAGCTGTTTCAGTCCGACTGTTGGAATGTGCGTTTTCTTTGTTATCCCTGGGATTGTTGTCCGTATAGATGGTTTTGGTACTGCCCAAAGTGGCACCTCCGCAATCTGGTGTGGCGCGTAGTTCGAAGGCAGCGCATTGCGCTGCATCCAAAGGGCTCTGGAAAAGGCTGCATCTGGACGCAGCCCTCAAGGACCGGCACGTACTCTCTGGTGTGGCCATTGGCACCAGACTAGGTCCTTAGCGCACCCCACCACCTGAAGCTGCATTCGCAGGGCAGAGTGGGTGGCATAGTGTAGCTTCCCATTCTTCATAGGTAGAGAGCCTCAAGCCCCTCGGAGGTGGATCGGAGGGGCATTTGTAGAATATGGGGGATTGGTAAGTCCGGGGTATCCGGCAAAGTTGACAGACAGGACTGTACTGGCCGGGGCAGAATAATGAGAGTAGGGTGGTTTGAGACGCTTGAGGTTGGTAGTTGCGCCAGAGGTTCTGGTGCTCTTTAAAAAGCTTTTTTTACTGAGGTGGGTGTATGTCCGCTCTCTGAAGTGGAGGGTCAGTTCGTGGTAAGTGGACACGCGCTCTCGAGTACATCTAGGATACGAGTCACTGACTACCTGGCTGACTAAACCTCGGGCACAGTTGTGGGAATGCAAAGGTGGAATGAAAGGTGGATGTATGAATCTGGCATCATAAAAAATTTTCGGATGGTGGTACTGGAACTGGGGAGAAGATACTGCGCTGGGGTGTGATCATCAGCCTGACCACGCCTACTACAGGGCAAAGACCTCTCCCTAATCTATCCAACTGTTTCCTGTGCCAGCTGAAATTCCCTATATCTTGAGGGCCTCGCCTTCCAGGCAACGGGGTCCGCGAGCCGTGGTCTTGCCCGACGAGTGACACTTCCACATTCAGTGCCAAAAGACCGGTTTATTCCGGACCAAAATAACGCTCCAAAAAAGCATGCGCTACCTCTCGGGACAGCGCAAGGCTACGGCTACAACAAAACAGGCGCTAAAGCTGAGTGCGGCAGAACAAAAGTACAGAGTCGAAAAGGCGGGGAAAGAACTGCATGCACAGTAAATGCAGTAATACGCAGATAAGACCAGGCGGCAGCTATGAGAGCTTAAAACGCTCCATGAAACCTGGCTGCTTGCGTAGCAGACACTCACGTCAAAGGGTTGTTTCATCCCTGCAGATGCCACTTCCATCTGCGCTCTTCATCCCGGTACGGTGCCAGCCCACCGTCCATTTCCATACTGCTCGCTCTTGCTAACCGCTGGATCCGTGACCACGCTCTAAAAATGCTGCCGCAGGAATACCTCTGCGCGCAGCATAGCTGGCCTTACTAAGCATTTCCGACAGCGATCGCCACATCTGGTGAAAAACTGTTTGGTCATGCGCGATTGCGCGGCCTGCGCGCGCACCTAGATGTCTGGAAGAGAGCGCAAGCAATTTAAATGGCTAAAAAATTGCCCTAGGGCCCTGTGCTCTAAAGAAGTGTGAATCTCATGCACCCACCTCAATTTCTGCCGCCCGTTGCTACGCTTGCCGTTTCTTAGAATTCAGACCGTTACCATTAACGACCATCGATTATCTTGTCTTCGCATTGCATGCCTTGTACCGCAGATCCGGATCACGAGAGTGAAATGGCTAGAAGAATAAGAATGGGCTGGCGAGCATTTCGTCAGTTCTCTCAGATCATGAAGGACAGTTCAAAAATAGCCCTCAAACGAAGTGTATATAATAGCTGTATCTTACCGGTACTTAGATATGGAACAGAAAAGTAGAGGCTTACGAATAGGGTTCAGCTTAAATTGAGGAAAATGGATGGAAAATTATACGTGTACCGCAAAGGAACAAGCTGAGGGCATAATGGCTCAGAGAACAAACGCGGTTCATTGATATCATGGTCAAAAGCAAGAAAAAAATGGCATTGCCAAGGCCTGTAATGCGAAGGCAGGTTAGCCGCTGGTCGTTAAAGGAAAAGGAGTGGAATCCAAGAGAACGAAAGCGTGCAGTGGGCCGCAAAATGTTAGCTGGGCGAACGAGATAAAGCAGTGTGCCGGAATAAAGTGGCCGCGGCTGGCAGTAGACAGTGTTAAGTAGGGTGGTATAGGACAGGCACTTGATCTGCACTGGACGTAGTCAGGCTGATGATGATGATACCATAACCTAAAAAGGGTGGGCAACAAGTACGGCGTCCCGATGGTGTTCTCTGCGCCTTGTAAACTGGCTAAGATGTGCCCTAAGGTCAGCAGCAGTGGCCCTGCAACATCCGGCTGTGGAACAAAACACGCCAAGCCCTTTGTCCGGTGTGCCACGGGTGTGGTCTATGAGATCCCCCTTTCTTGTGGCAAAGTGTACGTTGGCCAGACAGGGCGTTGTGTTAACGACCGTGCCAGGGAACATGAACGAAGTTTGGGAAACGCATCAGACTCATGCCTGAATCTACCCGCTCATTGCCTTTCTTGCAAGGACCAAAACGATGAGAACTGTGAGCCACGGCTTGACAAAATCAAAATTCTAACCAGGAGCAAAGATAGATTAGCTCGGGAATTATCTGAAGCATTTTTCATCAAGGCAAAAGGCGACACGTGTGTCAGCACCACTTCTGTCTCCCTGCATGCCAGCGAATTCAGATTGCTTAAAAATATGGGACGAAATGCGTGCCGCCCTCATTAATCTACCTTAGCTGTCATCGTTGTCATCTTGGCCTTTTCTTTTTGTGGTCTGTCGCAGATGCGCATGCGCTCACGGTTCGTTTTGTCTTATATGTTCTACGAAAAAACGTGTTCAATAAACATAGTTGGAGTCAGCGCCCGTCCTGTCATGTCTTCTGTGTATTCGTCCTAAAAGTTAGCGCTGCTTAAATTTTAACGAAAGAATATGCATAACCAACTAGCCCCGCAACGTGTTTTACTAGATGATGATGAGAGCTGGTGTTTTGACAATATGGCCCCTGAATGCCTCTTGCACCTCCTGGCGAAAAAGAGCGGAAGTCGAAACTCGCGCAGACTGAGAAGGGTTACAAAAGTCGTGAAGCCCTTAACGTGTGACGGTGTGAACCAGTTCACGCAAACCACCAAAGTGGCTCCCGACGGCAGCAAACGATTCGGTGACTGCAGCAGCATGCACTGGCCTCTTGTGAGCCGCAGAACGCATGCTGGAGGACTTTTGCGTTCGCTGTTGCCTCGGCAAGGCATGCAGCGACGGTGTATGGTGCGCAGCGCACGAAGCCTAAGAACAGCTGTTCTTTTTCGCCACGCGTTAAGGGCCGAAGTTTCTGTTCTTCGGACATAGCCGTACGGGCTCTCCTGAAGAGGCGTGCCATGTCTTCGACTTAGGTCTGGATGCTTTAATTCTGCAACTGGAAGCGGCATCGGAGTACACGCGCTCGTGTAGGCCTACAGCAGCCGACGACTCAACTCTCGCCACGAGATTAAAACGTAGTGCAAGTGCTCGAACAAGGTGCGAGCGCCTACCTCGAGGCTGAAGTATACGTTGCGGAGTTTGCTGCGTCGTCCCACTGGGTAAGAGTAGCTAGGCGCTCAAAGTGGCGGAACCAGCCACTCCAGATCTAGAGAAGGTCCCCACGGAACGGCTTTGGAACTCACGCAGTCTGCGGGTTGTTGTAAGCTGGCGTGGCAATATGAACACAGCACTAGGAACCGCTGTCGCAATGGTGGTCTCTAATGGTCCAAATTCCGGAGGCAGTTCCTGGATGCGCCGGCTGAAGCGACGTACCGGAGTGTTATCAAGTGATACGGGGCTGGCGTCACAGCTGCCTGTAGGGTGTTCTTGCATGGGCTAATGTTTACCCGGAGCACTGTGCTGATGATTATCACGTACTAGTGCTTTAACATCTGCAGCTGGAAAAGAGTTAGATTTACAGTTAAAGGAGTTTAACGTTCCAAAGCGACTCAGGCTATGAGGGACGCCGTAGAGGATTGCTCTGGATAATTTCGACCACCGGGAGATCTTTAACGTGCACTCACATCGCACAGTATACGGGTCTCTAGCATTTCGCCTCCATCGAAAGGCGACCACCGAGGCCCGGTTTGTACCCGCGCCTTTCGGGCCAGCAGCCGAGCACCGTAAACACTGTGCCATCGCGACGACGGGAGCTAGGGAAGAAGTGAAGGCAATGACGGCTGATATGCAACAGCGCGAGGGCTACGTCTTGGCTTTCCAGGACAGCTATAGGCCACCGGGCAGTACTCAAGTCATAGTCGGCTATGCTGTAAACTCTCTACAAGACTACACGCGTTTTCTAAATGCAATCCGTGTGGATTCTTCCGAAACAGATTCTTCTGTAGCTGATTGCAAGCCTCTCGGTTAATATGTTCATTCCATGCGAAATAACTCCACTGCAGTGAAGTGAAATTCTTTCGAAGTTGTCATCTTCATAGTTCTGCAATACTTTCCGGCAAACACGTCTTATTTCTCTTCACCACAACGGCAACGATCCGCGCAAAACACTTTGTTTTGCAAGTATTGTTGTATGAGACGCCTTGCCTGGGAAGAACGGCTTTCTCGCTTGACGTAATAAAAAGCTACTTCTGAGCAATTTTGAAACTCTTTGTAAAAGTGCCCTTTAACCATTAAGGCCAGGTTGTTTCACCAGTACTAAGCTCAGTATGCTGGCCCTCGCCACCGCACCTACTCAATGAGAATGCCTTTAAATTCATTTCGTCAACTCTTTCCACAAAATGGAGCTCCCTCTGCGATGTCCACAAAAAGTGGCTTAATACACAGAAAACTTGTGGGAAAAAACACGTGGGCGCTACTGGCGCGATCAGCTACCAAGAAGCGCCGACTGCTCAAGCTAAGTTCTAGGTGTTCACTTGAAGCTGTCGTTTCCACTGACCCCAACACCAGCTTAGTTCAAAGCAATTTAGCTGTTTATATTCAATTACTGGAGCTGTAGACGGCCGGGAAAAAACCGTAGATTTCGTTTTGCTTACTATGAAAGTATGGGCCCTCATGTACTGTAGTTATTCATTTGAGCTCATCGAGGTGGGATACTCCATGTTTTTTTTTTGTGTGTGAAGGAAACCATTGAAGGAAATTATATGATAGCCATCCTCAGGAAATGAAGGAATAATCTCTGTGAGACTGGACGAAGGCGGGAGGCCAAACGAAGCAACGGAGGAGCGTTGAGTGGACGTAAAAGCTTTCTAACTACAAACTCGTACACGATCGATGACACCCCAGCCCGTAGATGGACGCAACGCTTACGTGGGCACGTCATGGCCACGCGAAGTGTAGGCTGCGAGACGAACAAAGGGCGCCCGCTTGCCGTGCTAGGCAGAGCACTTTAGGGCGGCTCTAAGGGCAGAGTGCAACGCGCCCGTAGATTCAATGAACCGCCTGACGTTTCCCCAAGTAGCAAGAGCTGTGGCAGGTTGCCAGCTTTGCCGTGAGATGGCGATAGGTGACTCGTCGCTTTACGGAGGAATCGTCACATGGTGGAATCATCACATGCGGCGCTAACTCTTGCTGCGATCGCATTAATTTCCGTTCGTGTCTTAATTCATTGCCTCAGGTGCGGCGAGTTTCGAAGACATGGCGTTGCAATGCAGTAAGGCTGACTAGAGTTTGTGCGCATGGCGCCAGTGTTGCACAACCTCATGCTCGTTTGTCGCACGGGCCTGCACCAGATAAGTGGAATACATCGAGAGGTCATGTAAGGCATGATAAATAAATAATTTTTATAGAAGCCGGCAAAATATGGCAGGTTATATTCCTAGATCATGGCACGTGTGAGATCAGGTGGTACAATGACAATCCAAACACGCTTACACCTATAATGATCTTATACAGGTTAAAACTAACGCCTAGCGTTCATCACTCTTTCCTCGAACCATGGCCGAGTGGAACGCCTTACCCTACGAGGTTGCTGACGTGCCCTCTGTTGAATCTTTTGTAACGGCCGTGTCGCCTTATCTATGGTGCATCAAGTATTTCTTTACAGCGCTTCTTGATTTGCCGTCCTCCTTTCGAAGTGTATTCCTTCTTTCTTTTTCTATTTGTGATTGTGTGCATTCCCTCGTGGCTGATTGTCAATCGCACGTTTTCTTTCCTTGCCGCTGCTAAACGCAACTTGGAGATTGTTCAAGAGCAATGTATCCACTCCTGCTTTGACTGCCAAGAGGCTGTTGGCAGTATTTGTTAAATAAATAAATAAATAAATAAATAAATAAATAAATAAATAAATAAATAAATAAATACCTTTTATTCAGTCGTTGTTACCGAAGGTGAATATATGACCGATACCAGGATGTCTGAGTATCAATATCGACTTCGGAAAGTAATCGTTACTACTGGAAAAAGTCGCGAAACTTATTAGACATTATAATAAGAACTTCTATAGGGTTTGATAACGTTATTTCTAATCGATTAAAGAATGACAACAGAGTTGCTGTCAAATTTTGTACGATAGTTCTGATAATTGTAAATCGACCGGTACCATAATGACTAGAGCACCTCTACGGTTCTTTTATTTTTAACCCCCCCTCCCCCCCGCATTCCCCACACACACATGCAAAAAAATCTTACCTGAAGTGCACACAATTTTCCTAACTCGGATATGTTGAAAATAGCGTGAGCATGTCATAGCTCTTGAGATTCATTGGAAACTTGAAGGGTAGAATTTGTGTTTTTCTTTCCAGTGTCTAATATGAATGCATTTTTATTTGTTTCACACGAAACTGGATGAGCATAAAAACGCCTATCCTGCCAAATGTATAACAATCCGGAGAACGAATGCCTCTTTCTAGATTTCTGTGAAGCTTTTAGCTGTGTTGTCTGGTGTCGCTTTATTTAAAAGCTAAGTAGTCTCTTCTCTGTGACTGTAACACTCTCGCCGAAACGAAATTTATTAACATTGCATCAACAAGTTACTGCTCTAAATAGTAATCAAGCTACCTTCGCTGCTGTCTTATTCCGCATTACTGAACAAAGAATTCGCCAATTCCCGCATTTCTTTTTACTTACAATACAAATTTGCAACATGAAGTTTAATTACACAATAGTGACAGTTACTGCAAGTTTTTTGTATTTCTGTACACTTATCACCACATAGCACATCGGGAATCATGGCTTGCGATGTCAACAGCGATGTCAACAGCGATGTGTCAGACACATCAGAAAAACTAAGTGTTTACAATTCAAAAACTGATGTCCAAAAAAAAAACACAACTCACTGATAACAGACCATAAGCAAGGGTGAGGAGAGAATTATGGAAAAAAGCTGATTATAATCCATTCCAAGCGATTCCACTTCCTTTGTTAACTAAAAAAAGTTAGGAGCTGAAAATTTCTGGCAGGCAATGTCTCGAATTGTTTCTGTACCATCGTTTCTGGCAGAAAATTACTGTAGGGCCTTCATGTAAACTGTTTCTCGGTACCGGTGTTATAAATAACTATGAAGTACAAAATATCCGATCTAAGGAATCTCTTCGTTCGATAAAGGTGTAGCTTTTCTGGTGGCCTCTAATGATTTAAGCTTGGACAAAAGTTATAGTTATGACGTAATGAGCTGCGTGCTTATGAGTGTATTCTAGTTATATTTTAGGTAATTCAAACGTTCGTACCAGATTAAATATGCATGTTTTAGTACCTGCCTTACGACCAGTAACATGGCTGACCTCGTTGAACGACAAAGTAGTTATTCTTAAGGAATTTAATGTTTCAAAGTCACTAAGGCTATGAGGAACGCCGTAGAGGAGGGCTCCGGATAATTTTGACCTCCAAGTGTTTTTTAACGTGCACTGACATTGCACAGTACATGGGCCTCTAGAATGTTGTCTCATTCGAACTGCGACCACCGCGGCCGGGATCAAACCAGTCTTCTGGCTCAGCATCCGAGCACCATAACCACTGAGCCACCACAATATTTTCTTTCAATTCAAGAGATATTTTAGTGTTGTTGCTAGGCGCTGTGACATGTGGTCAAGAAGTACTTTGATTTGGGCTAGTTGGTTCATATCTTGAAAGAAGTTAGGACGGCGCTAAAACGACAAAGACAAAGAGGCACGAACACAACAGGACGGGCGCCAGGACATGTGGTTAGAGTAGAATTATTTCTCTCTATTCTTATGATTTCTTTGTAGCGAGCATATGTTCTGTGTATTGACAGGTTATTTCTACACGTGACAAATCAACTGTACTTTACTTTGTCTGCTTTCATTCTAGTATCCTCCTCTCCACTGTAATGGCATATATGGCGCTGTGAATACGTGATAAGCAAATAAAAATAAAAAGCTTCCTAATTCCCACTGTTTTCGAAGTACCATTTCGAAATGCTATCTGGCGTTGTAAGCAACAAATTCAACGAAATTATTACAGGATCGTCGATCATACCATTATCCCGTTGCCAAGACGCGCAATCAACCATTTTGAAAATGGCTGCCTCTTTTGAGCTGCCAAGAGGGGTAACCGCACTGAACCAGTAATGTTTACCAAGAATTGTTTCTGGTCGCCTTGTTATACGTATCCGTCTTGTATGTTTTAAAAAGTCACGCCTCTATTGACTTTCCTGTTTGCCATACACGGTTTTGCCAAGCACGTGTCAAAATCATCTACATCAAAAGGTTAGAACCGAGCAATGCGGAGTGCTAGCGGAATTTCTGATCTCTCTCACATGAACTGTCGCATATTAGCAACTTAAGAAAAGATATCTGTGCTACCATTACTCTATATTTCAGAGGTATATATTTTTTCTAATCCCTTTATTTCATCAGTTGAGCCGCTCGCAGCATTCGTAGTCGTTCAGCTAACAGAACTTATCTACTGTTTCGCTCCCCCCCCTCCTCCCCCCCCCCCCCCCCGGCAAAGGAAATTGTCGAAGATTCGCGAATTTTCGATGCTATCTTTCGATATATCTTGTGTATTGTTATCAGGTATCGCTTTCAAACAACGAAAGTATCGGAGTATCAGGAGCGAGTTTACATTTTTTACTGTAGTGTGTGCACTGAAGAAGGAAAGGATCACGAAGAAAGCACGCCAATGCCGTTGCCGCGTTAAGCCATTTTTCTGTCTATGTTCGCAGTTTGGCACGCAGGCAGGCGACACATATGTTGCGCTTCTAAACACTAGTTTAGAGGACGGAAGAGGAGAAAGGCAATCCGTTGTTGTGGAAACATCTCTCTTTCACGGCGATTTAACGTTGCTGTGGTTGTGAACAGATATGCGAAACTTTCGCCTTCATCCATAGGATCTTGCAGAATACTTGTTGTCTACTTCGTAAGCACGATAATGGTCACGCACTCTTCAACACGTAAGTGGGGTCACCAGCGCCGCCAGCGTCAAATGCATCAGCCCACGCATTCCTCTCGCATGGAGGAGCAACGCTGCAACAAGCCATAGTTGACAAGATGCGCCAGTGAAACTGAAGTTTTTATCTATACCTCTAGGATCCCTACGATAATCTGACTTTGCTTCACTCTTGTCCGTTTATAAAAATTCAGGGGAGACTTGAGCTTCGCCTTAAGGGCTCGACAGCGTCAACGGGTCTTTTAAGTGGCTTAAGGTCTTCATTGTAATCACTTCGCTGACACAGACATTTCTTTCTTTTAGATTATTTATTTAGTTCAATTATTTTTAACCCTCGCTTTTATCCCTCACTAGGTATTCTTTTATGGAAGTGGACCGAACATTAAAAATTTATTATGAGATGAAGAACACCAACTGCTATTATGAAATTGTATTGCTGTTTCCAGATGTAACAACTTTAGAAGTGGGAATGTTCACTTTCAGCTAAGAGTGCTGCAGTTTTGTTGATAACCATATTGTTTTAATTGCCTTGTATTCCCACGCCTCTGAAGGTAATAAAGAAAAGTCGTTCATTGGTCGAGGGGTAGCGGGTTCCGTTCATTAGTCAAACGGCAATGGTTCGAGTGGCGGCTCGACCGCCTTTTTTTTATGAGCGCAATTGTTTTTCTTCAGAATCTCTGCTTAATAACGATGGAATGACGTCACGACCTTGTAGGCCAATGCGATATTCTGCAAGAACGTCGTTAATATTCTAGTGTAGTATCGTTCTAGGGTGTTTTAATTGCCCGTGCGAGGTCATGTGGTTGTGGCGTCCGGACCTTCTCGACCAATCCCGATTTGCTCGAAAGGACACCAGAAATTACGGCGGTTTCTCAGCGGAATAGGACCCTTGACAGTGTTGAATAAAAAGTCACCATCATAAAATACAACGCAATATACTCGTGTCCTACTGTATGCAGAGGCTGGGGGGGAAATCCGACTGTGTGGCCTGCCCGTGGCCCCCCCTGCCACCGGATACGGGCCGGTGTAGTTTCGGCTACTAGGCTTTGTTCCGGTGCAACGCCAGCGGTGGGGATGGGCTGGCCGGGGCCCGTCCCCTGGGGATGCAAAACCCCATGGGAGTGGCAGCGACTCCCAAGCGACTGAGTGGGCCAGTCGCGCACGTGAGGTCCGATGCCTGTGCGGAGGCAGGCCTGGTTTCATAATCAGGTTGGACTCACGGAATTGGGCTCAAAAAGTGCTCGAAAATCAAAAGGCCTCTGCACGCGGAAGCGTGCGTGGCTACCGGCTGGCGCGTCGGTTTCTGGCCACGGAGAGGCCAGGTCCGCGCGGGGGTTTCCAGCAGAAGGGCTCCTTGGGAGCGATGTCCTCGGGGAAGCAGCCAGGGATGGCTGACCGCGGGGCCGTGAGGCTAGAGCGCGGGACGCCGAGGTAAGGGGGACCTTAGTAGGACCGATGCAAAAACCGTCGATGTTGTGGAGTAGCGGTGGAGTAGGCCCGGGTTATCTCACCCTCGGCCAGGTTCTTGGTTTGTGGCCCGGTCAGCCCGGCCCTGAACACTCCCTCCTCAGTAGGTGTGGAGCAAGCCAGGGGAGGAAATAAGTGCAAGGTTGGTTGGTTGGAAGCACAGGTGGGTCCCTGGGAGTCTAATTCCATTGGCTGGATCCACCACACTTACTTCCGGAGTCTGAAAAGCCGCGAAAAACACTTGACGGTTAGTAGCTGGGCAGCGTAACGCAAGTCCGAACCGGACCCCTGAAAGTCGTGGAGGAGCCCGAGGCAGCTGCCCCGGGTTAGAATTCCCTGTCTCCGAGTCGGAGCTATTGCGTCGTTGGGTGGTCGGGCATCCCGTGAGTGGAGCCGCACCATTGGACAACATCGACGCCCTCCCTGTCCTGGCCAGACAGGAGTCGAGCGATGATAAAATGAGGGTCAATATCTCGCTGTCCCCATTCCCATCACATTACCCATAACCCTTCCCTCAGTCCCATTCCCACAACCTATGTCCCACCCCCTCCGCTACGTCCCAGGGGAGATCAGGGCAGTCTCCCCGGGCCCGCTCCCCCGGCTGTCGGTCGCTTAGTAGCATTACCCCATTTTTTTTATTTTCCCACCTACGGGTGGCAAAAGCACAACATTGCCTTCGGGCCTTTTCATTTATATTACGATTGGGTTAAGCCTGTGATACTTTAGTGGTACAGGCAGGAGCTTATTGGTTTACGTTTTTTTTTTATGGCAGCTCCACCATACTCTTTGTATGCAGAGGCTTTTTTTGCCTTCTATTCGTTAACGAAGAATGTTTAACTTGGTTGAACATTCTTCGTTGGTTGAACACCTGTGGTGATGAAATAACTGCTCAATATTACGAAGCGTACGAAGCTTGATGCAGTTAGCACAGGGCAAAATCACAGGTTACTGGCAAATACTGCAGTAAAAAACGAGGTTAATCAGAAAGAGTTTCAGGTTTATTCTTATTAATAAAGGGCTCAGAGACCGGTCCGTGTGAATAACATTAGGTTTAAGAAAAAGATGTTGCGAGGATGCTTATGCAAGGCACCGGTTCAACCTCACCATGGCTTCATTACATTGCTGAAGTTTTAACCAGACCAGATGCGCGGACAGTGGAGCGTAATAAAATGGGCGCAATTTATGCGGCTGAATTCGCTCAAACCTTTTTAAATACAGTCCGTTATATAAAATGCACTAAAAATTTCAATAACCACGGAGAAGTGTTACTTAGCACATCATATTATCAGCCTTATGAACTCAAGCGATTTGACTGGTGTATCGAGCTATCGATGATGCAGTGCTGAGTATATGTTTCGGAAATCAGTTTTAGTTCGACATCCTGTACCTGTATCGGAAATTATATTTTTGAGTGCAACGAGTGTCGGTATCGGAAATACTTTTGTGATGTGTCGTACCCAGCCCTGCACGCATCCCGTCTCAAAAAAAAAAATCGCTCGTACCCGAAGTAAATCCAATGCCGATATCCGTATCAGTGGGCCTAGAATAAGGGCTATGGGAAAACGAGGTCGTGATATTTAGAGCTTGATTTTAAAATAAAGCAGGACATTGTGTACACCCGCGTAATGACCCCACTAGAGAAATGGCTGCTGCAACCAGCTCTACAGCCGCTAAAAAACTCAACAAAGTGTAGCTTATTTCTCGCGAGGACATTCTACGTTGATGTAGCAGACTGCGCTAGCTGCCTGAGACACTTATAGCCACCATACGGACAATGAAGCGCTCCGTCCAGACAACGCACGTAGAATAGGTAACTCCACAGGTAATCGCCACTCTGCTGCATCTCCTCATAACTGCTGAGTCGGTATATGTGCCAGTCATTTGTGCCAGAAGCAATAAAAATGTTGTCGCAACGTTCATCTCTTGAGCAAATGTGGATGTGGTAAAATGAAGGTACGACTGATTTCCGTAACGCTTGCCGCAGAGGAGAGAACGAAACGGCGAACAGAAGAGAGCTGTCTCGCACCGACGTCCGTTGGTCTTACCCCGTCCAGCTTTTCTGGACAGCACAATCGCCCGTGACTTGGCTGCTGCTTTTGGCGACGAAGGTGTATTCTTTAGAAACTGGTCAACACTTGAACTCAACAATAAATTGTGAACTGGCGTCGACGCTGGGTCATCCACTCGGTTGAGCACTAGATTCACATTTGCTGCACTGCATACCAAATTATGAACCCGCCACGCATATCTGCCTTACCGTTAAAATTTTCACGAAGGCGAGAACACAACGCCCACTATAGCCAATGAACGTTTTTCCGCAAGTAGTCCGTATTGTACACAAGACCAGTTCAGCACATTCTACAGATGTGACTACGGATCATATTCTCCGTGGAATTGCTGAAATTTCAGGAGGAACTTGGATTTCGGACCCTAACAATGATTTTCTGAGCTTGCTTATCTGTTGCTGTGTGCTTCTATTTTTATTAGCTCTTTCTATTTTACTTACGATGTATCTCACTGCTCTATTTATGGCTTCAGCTCTGAGACCTTAATAAATTCTTGTCGAAAGCACAGAACGACTTATATTAGTGGAAACCAAATGGTAGAAGGCAAGGATAACGACCAGTTTTGTTGTCTGCGTGAAACTGTAGTCACTGAGGTATCGCTCATGTGTTCCGTAAAGTAGCGCACAAGGCCGCTGTAGTGAATGCGCCACTGGCATCAAGTATGAATTCTCGTTCAAACACACTAGGGCGAGCCTATCGCCCACCCATGAGATATATATCTTTTCTGAGACCGCCGTATCCTGTCGACAGATGAGGTAACCATTTAAAACGCTAGCAGAACGCGAGATTGTGTCCTGCACACGTAAAAATAATCTCATGTCACGTCACAAAGGTTGCACGGTGGCCAAAAATATCCACATATGTAGAAATGGTGGCAGCAGTTTAACCAACGGAAAGGAAAGGGCGACTAAATACAGCGTGCTGCCATACTGGCGCGGTAAGGACGAGGTCACAGTACAGAACAGTCAGAAAGCTGCAATCATGTTTTCATCAACCTGGAAATAATACTGCGCTGAGAAGGTTTTAAATTTCCTTAGTGATGTAAAGCAACCTTTATTAAGCATACTGATGTGATTCCTCAACCACTGGTATCAATATTGTGTGTTCTGAGTAATATTTTATGCAAAAAATACTTTAGTTTTTTTTGGCAAAGATTCCTGACATGGACGTCTTCAAATATAATTTCGGTTTTTGCCAACTTCCGAAAACTTAATGGGTGTAATTCTTTCAAGAAAACGCTCAGCCTCTCAGCTAATCAGAAGTTGCGTTGTGAGATGCCTCGTGGGTTTAAGCACCTGCCTTCCTATGACTGTTCTTACGCAGAAGACAATGCATTAGTTATTATCGAAAATGCATGAGCACAACTAACGCGTGATAGCATAGAGTGCAGAGCTGCGCAGTTCCCCGAGATTTAGATTTGCGGTACGTTGTCTTTTTCATTCTTCGATAGGGTTTGGGGATGTTTCTCATCCTTCAAGTCAATCCGTTTGATATGACTTTTATGACAGAAAGGTTAATGTGAGGCTCTTTTATAATTATTTTTTCGTTCACACTACACTGTCAGCATGAAATGAAATAGAAGCCAGAGAACTACAAGAGGAACAGCAAAATGGCACGATTAAATTCAAGAGGGCCTGAAGATGAGACTGAAGGTTCTTGAATGGGGCGTGAAAGTCTTAATTTACCCGGAGTGCAATTGTCTGTTTTTCCATCACCGCGTTTGTGTTAGCGTTTCATTCCACGCTAAAAGTACCTCTTAGAGCACGCAATAGCGTCCTGGTGCTGAGAATTGCACTAAGAAAGGCGACCACAGTTCATTCAAAGTAAATTATTTTGTGATATGAGAAAATTATTTTCCTGCGAATTGCTGCCGAAGATTTGATTAAACAGCATTTTTGGTCTCTTAAGTGGTAAATATTTCTAATTCGAAGAACACCGTTAGCTCTAACAAAAAAAATGTTTTTACCTAATCCAACACGATATCGCAAATGGTGGCAGTCCAAGAATATATAAAAATTAAAACTGCCCTGTCCGCATCGCCTGGTACACAGCGGGCACCTCTCGAAGACAGAAATAATAAGCAGCCTTTAACGCACTACTTTCCGGAGGCCGCAGCCACACATCTACGGTTATTTCTAAATGTCACCATTGTCCCTCACTGTCTCCTTCCCTGATTGCGCTTTCTACGTTTCATATCCAATGTGGTACCGGCAAAGAACACCAAGTTACCAGCCTGCACGTTGCGCGTCTAGTCCGTATAGATTTACTTTTCTTTCTGGCAAGCCTACGACAAATTTAGAATGACTGGTTGTCGTGGCATTCTGGATGCCGTTTTAGTATGCTGCATGTTGTAAAAACATGCTCATGTTCAAAAATAAACACGTAGCAAAAACGATCAACGCGAGATTTCTTTGTGGGGACGTATATATGAAATTAAACGAAAAAAACGTTTGCTTGACATCTCTTCTCCCATGTTCTGTTTATATCATGTCAGAACAACAAGAGATGAAGTGCATTGCGCACGTTTTCTTCTGTTTTATTGTTCAAGCGCTGTGAATTTTTGAACATAAGCGCAAGCCGCTATTCTCGTTGCAAAGCAATACGTATAATTCTTGATATTTTTAAAATGTCAAGCTTTTCTCAGCATTCCAGTCGGCCAAGAACTTTATTACCAAAGGCACTGCTAAGCAGTTGAGATCTCCGGTTTGGCAACACGCACTCTAGGGTGTCAGTCTCAATGCTTAGGCTCTATAGTCCAGCTCCGACCCTTCGCAGCAGATTAAGGGCTTGCAGCGACAGGAACAACAATTAAACATTTCCACAACGAGAGAAATAAAATTTTTTAAACATTTCTAAACCCTCCATCAGAATGTTATTTCGGGCTATGGAGTTCTTTATTTGTCTGAAAACAATGCAATAGCTAGCGGTATGGGCGGCGAGCTTTTACTTCTGGTCAGAGGTTGTATTCTTGAATAAAATTCTTGAATAATTATATCCTGACCTGACATATAACGCCACTTGCGTGATTAATGAGCGACACAATTTTCTTAATAGTTATTTGTGTGGGAAAAGTGTTGCGGCAACTTTGATCGTCTAATAGGCAAGAGTATCACCGCGGTATTAGACCCTGGTGTCATGGAAAAGCAGTTGTTATTTTACAGATAATTAGCGAGATCCCACCGAATTTTTATTGTCAGCAGTGTGGGTGCCGGAACCTCTTTAAATCGCCACCCTTGAAATAAATGACAAAAGCTAGCGATCGGTCAATTCGGTTTTTTCAAAACAAAAGGTACTTATGTCCTTAGTTTTTGAGTTACTGCCGACTCAACGTGCACTGGATTGTGGATAAATAATTGTTTCTGCAAACCTGCAGTATTACTCGAGCGTCTGAAAGATGCTTAATTTCTGAGGAGAGTGGTCAACGTAAGTGGCCATTGTAACAGACAGGCGAGGAAACAACAAAATAGTTCCATGCAATTTTTAATTCTCTTCATTCATATGCAAAATAATTAGCACATATTCCCGCCGCTCCATCATGGGCACCGGTTTATCGCACTCTTCTGTGTTTACGTTTTGCAACGAGCGATCCTTCCTGTCATTTCTTCACCTCGAAATATTAACAGGACTGACAATCTACCGACTTCCTTCCCCTAGTAGACAAAATCCACACCGAGTTTCCCCACATGAACGAAAATAATCACGAAAAAAGAGCAACAAATATCAAAGAACTACAAACGTTTACTCCTATAATGAAACGATAAACCCCTCTGCTGCAAGCATTCCAAACAGTGGAAGAAGAGGCTTATATTTCAATAACTTTAGCTTGCCATGAACCATGGTAAAAGATTTCAGTAACCTGAATGATATTAACTGTTTTTACCTCATTGATGTAATGTTAAGAAGTTTTTGGCATTTTCGTCGAGAAACCGATATAACTAATTGCTCATTCCGAAATCCCAGGTGGGAATAGTGGAAGCAAATATATCTTTGGTCTTCAAAGTGAATGGAAACGATTGTAAAAATGACGTCGGGAGACAGAAAAAAATTTAAACACTGTTGAAGCAGTATCTTTTTATTGCCACGTTCCACGAATCAATCCCGTAGAGTCCGTAAAAAGTAACAAGCAGGCGACTTAATTTAGGTGCGAAGGTCTAGAAAACTCATACTCAGTTTTATAAACCCAGAACTTTTACAAGCATAGTTGTGCGCTCTGTGGCACCAACTGCGTAAAGCTCTTGTTATTCTTCTTTCCCCTCCTTATAGCAGCACCCATGTCTTCAGGGCATTCAGAACACTACTTTCGGAACAGCCGCCAGGAAATTATTGCTAGCGCATAGGAGCCTCTATGGCGTTAAATGTCTCGCCATTATGAAATGTGCCAAATAGCGTCCACGTCATATTTTTCTTCAAAATACTTTGTTTGTTTCCATAAAAGTTTGGCGCTTGTTGATGAAGGTAAACTAATTATCTGCTCCCGAGCACGCATGTGGCTGTCTAAGCAATCAAATGCCTAAAACTTCTTGATAACTGTTTACCCCTTCCTAGAAATTTCTTTGTCCTGCCAAGGCAGCAATCCCAGGACAGAGATGGTTTGTTCTTCCGACTACGCACCGTTACCCGATGCCTTCTAATAGAACCTCGATTTCAACTGACGTCGATTTCTTTGGCAATTACCCGGAAATGTGATATAAAAGTAAAAAAAAAGCTTCTGCAGTGAACTCCTGACAGTTTTTGCAATGTGCGCAGCACGTACCACAACAACATGGGGGTAACAAAGGGCAAGTTTCTCACTCTTCGTATACCAGTAAAAAAGAATGTGATCGAATTCACACGAACACCGCAATCCGTCAAGATGAAAACAACTCCTAAATTGGCATGAAGAAAATAGACGCTCAATATTTTATCGCTTAATTTTATTTGTGAGGCATGGCGCGTCGCGTTTAACGTCCCAATCCTGAACGTCAGCTACGATGCTAAAAAGGCCGCCAAACACAACGCGCTTGAGGGAAAAGTTTAGCGGGTGTAGCACGGACAGTATAGGAAGGCCAAGCAGCCAGGAACACGGTGCGCGCTGTTTAGCACGAAACAGATGGGCTGCTGAATGGGGCGCGCGGCTACAAAAAAATAGTCCTTCTGATCCTGATGAGTAGACCTAAGCAGGAATCGTTTAGCAGTACCGGTGTAGTACCTCCTACTTTCTCAGGGTCGCCGCATGCTTGAAGTCGGTTTCGTCTAAGAGGTGCCACATCCGATCATACCACGAATAAATTCTTTGACCGAACCGAACCCCTTGAAGCCCCTTGAAGGAGGGGCCAGAGACGCCAGTGCTTCCGATCGTGCTACCAGCAGTCAACGACAGTGGTGTTTAACCTTACTACGAATGAAGGGAAACAGAACTTCGTCTGAATATCTCTGCCAATTTAAGCAATTATTTGTAAACTTTTGAAGATTCCACCCGCCGCGGTGGCTCAGTGGTTAGGGCGCTCGGCTACTGATCCGGAGTTCCCGGGTTCGAACCCGACCGCGGCGACCGCGTTTCGATGGAGGCGAAACGCTAAGGCGCCCGTGTGCTGTGCGATGCCAGTGCACGTTGAAGATCTCCAGGTGGTCGAAATTATTCCGGAGCCCTCCACTACGGCACCTCTTTCTTCCTTTCTTCTTTCACTCCCTCCTTTATCTCTTCCCTTACGGCGCGGTTCAGGTGTCCAACGATATATGAGAGAGGTACTGCGCCATTTCTTTTCCCCAAATACCAATTATTATTATTGAAGATTCCACATTTTTGAAAACCTGAAATCTGAATTTTAACGCTATAGAGGTACGGCACCCGTTGTGCTGAACATCCGTCGTCGTCGTCAATGTCGTTTGCCACTTTGGTCACGTGACTTTCTGACGTCATCACAACCTTCCCACTATGGCAGGTGGAAAACTGCCAACCGTGGCAACTGGAAGGTAAATTAACGATGGGCCTCCAGTGGTCGCTTCGGGAGAGCAACCTGGGTCTCGCAAGCCACACCGGCGGCTGTGTTGAAAACAGCCACTTACCGGGGCGGTGGCGCATCGCTTAACCGCTGAACCACTGCGCCAGAACCAGTCTGAGTACTCCTAGTGATTTATGACCCTAGAGAATGACCAATTCTGCATATATCAGCATTAACCGATTAACGCCTTCGCATGGTACCCTAACCTCGAATCTTATGCATCGCCTCCAGTTGTTTTTCCTCAGCCCTCCAGCTATTAAGAGTGGAGCTGTAAACATTGACTCCGGGAAAAGACTGACGCAAAAAGAAAAGATCACTGCGGCACTGGGTGCAAAATTCTACAGCATGATGGTATTTAGAGGTTCAATTGAAATAACAGCTGGGAGAGTCGCCATCAGCTCTCCAAGCGAAGATCCTCTAGAGATAAAAAATACAAAACATGCCAGTCGCTTTGCACATTCTCTTTCTCTTCTTGACCTTTTTTGACCTCCACTTTTTGTTTCTCCTGCCTTCGGTTTCACTCCTCTTTCTGTAGCAGCAAGGGTCTGTAAAATTTCCGGAGGCGTTTTTCCACGCTTTCTTCTTTGATGGCACGGTTTTCATGATGCGCACTTCTTGTTGCGAACATTAGGCACTGTAAGCTCCAGTACCACATGGCGCAAAGTTGGGCGAACCTCTTTCTTTAGAAACAAGGGTACTACGTTCAGAAGCAGTAACGGTCGCAATTATCGCGTACACGAAACAACTGATGGGAAAGAACTGAAGGGTCGCCGACACTTAGGACCTCCCACGCGCAATATAGGTGCTGAGTTTCCTCCCACCCGCAGCGGTGGCTTAGTGGTTAGGGCGCTCGGCTACTAATTCGGAGTTCCCGGGTTCGAACCCGGCCGCGGCGACTGCGTTTTTATGGAGGAAAAACGCTAATGCGCCCGTGTGCTGTGCGATGTCAGTGCATGTTAAAGATCCCAGGTGGTCGAAATTATTCCGGAGCCCTCCACTACGGCAAATCCTTCTTCCTTTCTTCTTTCACTCTCTCCTTTATCCCTTCCCTTACGGCGCGGTTCAGGTGTCCAACTATATCCGAGACAGACACTACGCCATTTCCTCTCCCTAAAAACCAATTATTATTATTAGTTTTCTCCCTGTCCTATATCACACACGAAGTTTTGTGTGACTGAAAAGAAAACGTGTTGCCTTTTCAGTATATGCCATATTTCCGCTAGCGAGCTCTCGTCATTTAAGTATAGAACTCTACGTTATTCATCAAAAACATCTGTCCTTGTTGCCTTTCTCTGCGTGAAAGCCGAGGCAAGTCATTAATTTTTTCTACGAATAGCGGACCAGGAAAAGCACATCAACGAGCCCCTTGAGGTAACCAGCCGGAGAGCCGAGCACAGATGGGTGTTTGCGTCGTCTCCTAAGCTCGTCCTTCAAGCGCGCCCTCCTTGAAATCTGTTTTAGCCTAAAGCGTGGGCTTTCGACGAAGCGCTGCTTGCAAGCGCTGCTGAATCAGAGTTTTATTCATGGTGTTTCAAGTAGAAAAGGTTGTGCACAGTTTTGCAATCTGTCACAAGTGACTGCTCACACAAGTTGAGACATGGCAGGGAAATTGCAAATGAAAATTAAGACCGCTGCCTCTAATCGTGAAGGTTTGTTGAGATTGCGTAAGCGAATAACAATAAACGCGCGAAAGCAATCTTCACTGAGTCGCTATACTTGGTAGAGTCAGGAAGAGAAGGATAGCCCTACAGCGCGATTCATGCATATGTGGTTGGTCTATTAGGTCTTGCCTATGTGTTCGCTCCGTCAATGCAGTAAGGCGCAGAGGTCGATTCACCGCTGACGACTTGAAGAATACAGTTCTCAGAGAAAACCTTCGAGGGTGAGCTTATCATGCAGACCACGAGAGAAATTTGTTATCACCTCATGCTGTTGAATGTACAAAGTATTGAAAAGCAACGCAAACAAAAACAAAGCTAGCATACTGCCCAGGTCAATGCGTTCTACTCTCAAGGGAGAATGAAAGTCGCGGTATGCAATAGAGCTTCGACATCTCCGAACAGTCACATGCCTGTTTAGTACACCGTTCATCCGTACTCGGTTTAAGAAGTTTGCGGGTATACGGCGTGCGCAGCTGCGCAGGTGCAAAGCACAGGGATAATTTCATAGAGAATGAAGAGAGTCCTTTGCCCTGCAGTGGGCGTAGTCAGGCTCATGATGATGGTGATGACTCGTACTGACGGATGAAGGCTCGAGTTGGTCACATAGACAACTGTCGAAAATCACAAAGGTTTTCCTCGCTCCAGAATAAATCCAGTGTCCGAAAAGTTTCAAAAAGGCTTCTATAATCGAGCGACGCAATAATATAGAGCGCATAAAGCGGATGCTTGACCGCTCGCGGAAAACTATTGCACAGTTATAAACTTTCCTGTCAAAAATACCATTTCTATCCCCCAAATATTCCAGTTTATGAAGAACCTTGCGCAAAACCACGATGTTCTGGCGGTTTGCCTGCACTTGATTGGACTTCCTGTCATAGGCCGCAGTAACAAATTGCATTTCACGAAGTGCATATGCATAGTGACAGTTAGCCAGTGATTTCAGAAGCTTCTTTTCTGAGAGTGTTTTTAGTTGCAGTCCGGAGCAAAAGAGCGAGCGAACCAGCGAAGGAGGATCTTTTCAGCTTTCGAGGGCAACTTGGGGCTGTCCCGTAAGGATGGAAGCACTCGTTTGCCTTATCTACGGCGTCTTATTCTGTTTGCTACTATCTCAAACCGGGAAATCCAATTAGGCGTATGCGCCAACTACAACTGGAATTTTAGTGCGATAAGCCTTAAATATTTTATTTTCTCCTTTGGACTGTGTACGTTGTCACATGAAAAACCACTCCAGAGTCGTGATAAACGTGGTCAAATCCGAAAATACAAGAATTTCCTGAGCCCTCAATCAGGAAGTCATTTGCTTTTGTTTAATAGCTTTAATGACTTGATCGACATTTTTTATTCGTTGCGTGATAGATATATTCCTCGTTAGAAACATCATTTAAGCATTGGAAACAGTGGCAAGTAGTTCGTTTTGTCGAAGTTGATCTCTCAATTTGCACACCATGAGAATTCACGAATATGAGCCCTCAGGAGGACAAATGCAAAATAGAACTAACACCTCCTGTGATCAGTGAGTCTTAGGTCATTACGACTTCGGCTTCTGCCATGCCTATCCACTCTTTCGTTAGCTTGATACCAACTTCGCCGCGAAAAGAGGCCACCGGTTGTAACTTCTTCATGTGCACATCTAGACCATGCCGATGTACTTCTATTTCAGCTAAAATGCAATCGATTCGACTTCCTTAGTGTTTTTTTTGTTTTTTTTTTAAAATACCGCTTCCATGTGCAGCACCTCACTGCAAAATATATACTTAGCGAAGCGCACACATCTTTATTAAACAACCCGTGATCCTGGTGTGTTGACGGATATTTACGGGTTTCCATATAAGCGGTTATAATGAATTACAACCTTAATTTTTCTTCTCGAAACTGAAAAGGGCACATACTTTGAGCATGTTTCTTTCTGTTCTAACCTTTACAATGCCTATAGTTTCTCCAACTAAGAAAGTAACATTTATCAGAAAGTGTTTCCTGCCGCCTTGTTAAACATATCCATCTGGTATGCTTTCAAATGTCACGACTCCGTCGACATTTCAGTCCGCCTTTAACATTGCTGCCGAGCACGTGTCGATATCGGCGAGACCAGGTGTTTGGTATCGAGCACTTTGGAGTCCTAACACCTTTGCTAAGCTCCACTACCAATTGTCGCGCATTTCGAATCTCCAACGGCTTGCTACGCTTCCAAATATTTCCATATATTTAAAACATACATTTGTTGGTTTTCAATACCTTCACGTAATCATTTGGTGGCTCCCAGAACTCGAAGGCGCTCAGTGCACGGAAGATATATACAGTTTCCCTTCCGCCCCCTACCCACCCCCTTAGAATTAAAGAAAAATGAACCACCGGATGCCATTGCAATGCAAATCTTTTAATCTGCGGGGCCTCTAATGTCGACTGCGGTAAAGAAGGCTTCGGCTACTCAGCGCTTATTTTCCGAATAAAGGGAAATACTATATGCACACACCTCTGCAATGAATTTGCTGGAGAATGGCACCCACGAACCATCTAATCAAGCGATAAAAACACTCCAAGTTGTCGCTTTTGTGTTGCCAGGGCGTTGTGCGGGGATCTACTGGACAGCGACAGCTGCCCCCCACACCCGAAGGCACCATTCCGACGAAGCGTCGCACCGTCCAGACAGTGGACATAGAAGCGGCTAACAGGCGGAGGAATCGAAAGTCTGCAACATTTCACCAGAGCCACGCTCCAGGCAAGCTTTCTTGCATCTTGCGATGGCACTGAGCTCAAGCTAAAATGAAGGTGCGAATCACAACGCATTCTGCAGAGAAGCGAAGAAAACGGCGGCTGTTGCCAAACGCCGATGGCAGCAGATGGACGACTGGCAGCCTGCATACAACCTCTCTTTCACCCTCCCGTCTGGCACGCGTCGCCATTGGTCAGGCGTGCAGAGAAGCTTCTAGAAAGCTCGAGTCGGCTCTCTTCGATTTATTATCATCGATTTATTTTACCGGCTTTGCTCTCGGTCGCCCCTGCAGCGTCTATCTTTTCGTGGCATTCAGCCTCTCACCCTTAAAAGACCAACAGTGATAGCTTGTCTGCAGTGTACCGCCAAGGAGAAGAGTTTTTGAAAACCGATATCATCACGTGGCTTGATATCATCCCATCGGACGTTATTAAGGTAAAAGATTAATCCAAAGGTCACCCAATGTCAAAGGCCAACTCAAGGTCAATGGTCAAAGGTCGGCTGAAGGTCATGGGTTAAGAGTTCGACGACATAACTGTACGACATATGGTCATCCACGGCTATCCTCGATTGGGCTGGATGTCGTTGTGCTGCCTACCGGAAGACGGATTTACCTAGCGTAGTGGAGCTTTTCGCTTGAATAGTCCGTGGAGAAAAATTTATTTCTGCGCGGCCAGGGAAAGCCGATCAATGCAATCTGTAGAAGCATCTCTAGAAGAAATACCGGCGGACTCGCAAGCGATGCAACACAAAAAAAGTGATTTTCGAAAATCCCTATCCTGAAAACATTTTCCCATCACCGTAAACTTCTTGTCCATGTTAACTTTCTCTATCTGGTTTTATATCAAATTTATTAAGCATATATTGTAACCACCAAACCGCCCTGGGATCTTCTCCATATATGTTCGGATTATCCCTCTTATAGCCAGCAAAGCATACAATTGGTGTTTTTCCCGACAATCACAGCAATAAAAGCAATGAATGCGAGACACGCGGTGAATATTGGTCACTGCCAGAAACTAGATCAGATCTTTCGGATTTTTTTGATTTCTGCATTTGAGAATTTCTTGTTCAGTTATGCTTAGCACCTGCTATATTGAGTGTAACATAGTTAACAAAATATTAGACGTTCTCATTTGTTTCCATTCCATATTGTTTGTTTGTATTATCTGCCTCTATGCAGTTACAATCGGTAACTGTAAATAAAAAATATGGCTGACAATTTAGCTTTGATGAGCACGAAATACTGTACGAAAGCACAGTTTATTACAGGTGTACACCACTGCCACGTACCCTGGAGCATATTTAAGGTGTCCACTGACACAGGCAGTCAGGAGTGTGTTTCACTTTTTCCATCGTCAATGCAAGTTTACCCAATGTATCGCGGTTACCTCTGCTTCAATGCTGCGTTTTTGCAGCAGTGGTGTCAACGCCAACGCGTGTAGCTCTAGCGCTGTATTTCTGCCACAACGTTGTGGGTGGAGACCCATGCAGCGAACATCTCTCTGTCACTACCAGCACATAGCGCAATGCGCGAATATTTGTGTGGCAGCAATGTTAGTTATGACGATGTGCAATGCAGAGCGCGAGAGTGTGTTGCCAGTTTAACACCAGGCGTGTTCGGCTGCTGCGATAGCGCACAGCTCTCGCGCACTGGCAAGCGAAGCTGATCTGTTCGCGCCACCGCGGGTTCGAATCCCACTCGCGGATATTTATTTGATATATTGCTATTTATTTACTTCACTTTGCAGAAACAAACACCGCAGGCATACAATCATTTCAAGGTCTTGCTCGCGGTTTATCCTTCGAACTAGTGCTCTCGCACTAATATAAGAAATGTAGTGTAGAAATTTGTCCTTGAATAATCAAGCCTTTAACGCTGATAAAGCGAGCGACCTTTGGCAGCTGTGCAAAGAGAAATCGGCATAAAATTTAGGGGAGATATTTTATGCATTGAGCCCTCTGATTATTTCTCAACGCGTCGCAGTCAAAGCGAGAGCGACAAAAAGGTCGGAACAGGCTTTAGAAAGCACTTCTAAAGAAAGGTTGGTAAAACGTTCGCAACGAGTGATGCAACCTTTGCGATTCATATCAACATTTCCTTGCTCGGAGCTTGTTCTACGCAGCAGCATGCAGACGTGTTTTCTGCTGCCGAGTTACATCAGCGCGTCTAACAAAATGCAATATAACGCTGGCGCTATTGTGCTGGGTCTGTTGACTTTAAACCTTTCATGATTTAAAGCTGTAAAAAATTCTCCGAACTGCACATTTGCGTTTTCTCTTCAGTGAAAATAAGAATTTTTGCACCGAGAATGTTGTATCTTTTTTTTTCAAGACAATATTGAAGTCAATGGATGAAGGTTAAACACTCTTGTGCTCTCTATAATAACACTTTCGAATATCACGAATTCCTCGCGAAGTGCGCCGCATCCCTGTATATGCCTGAGAAATTGTGATTGGGCATATCAGAAATGTTTTCCTATAAAAAAGCTATGAGCGCCAGGGATTGCGTCAGTGATGTTCCTATCATATATGCCAAACTAATCGGCGAAAAAGCATCGCTAAACCCACCAGCTTCACGTAGAGGACGCCAGTATATGCTTACCATTTATCTACATTTCCTGCCTGAATAAGTTCAGCTCATATTAGCACGGTAACTGGCTCAACAAAATACAGCTATGCATGAGGAGATTTCAGAACTCTTTGGTGTTTGATGATTTACAAATGCTTCTTAATGGGCAGTTTAGACTTCGCTTATTCTGGTCGGTTGAAGTGCTGCTCCAGTAAAAAAAAAATGCTGGTTAGTAATGCATTACCTGCGGCTCATATTGTTTTGAGCAAATGGATAGGGACCTCATATGAGCAGATCAGCAACATCATCAAATACATGAAAGCAACATTGGGCCGAGAGTTGCAATTGTGATAGAAAAAAGTTGAAATACTATTTGGTCACTGTCTGTCATTATATTTCCTGAATGAGTAGTTCAGCTGGGACTAATGAGGACGGGTTAAACGAATAAATTTTATTCAGATTTTTCAGGCGGTTAAAAATTATCTCACATTACAAACTGGCATATGACGATACTCAACTAGAAAGGCGGAATAAGCAACGACTAGGCACCAGTGACACATCACGTATTGCTCAAACGACATGACAGAATGTTTGGAAGACGATGTCTTGAGTTTGGTTTTGAAACATCAGTGATGGTCTGAGCTGGCATTTATTATTTTGCACCATATATAAAAATTTCAAACAGCTGTCACAACCTTGTATTCAGAACTCGATGTCGAGTGATGACACGTATAGCTTGTGTCATAATATTCTTCACATGCAACATCAGCTCTTGGCCCTGGGAATGAAACAACGCTGTGCTACAGCTGGTAACCCAATGAGGCAATCCTTGCGCGAAATCAGAGCTAGCTAGAATTGGAAGCCAAGATATCATCACCCTTTCCCGAAAAATGCGACAGCTATTTAATTTAAGTTCTCATTGTCTAGCAAATAGGGCTCGAGAGGAATCAGAATGAAAGTTTTGATCCTGAATTTCGCATAGCTTTTCAGAAGCAATTGCAGCTACTAGAGCCACACACTACTCCCTTAAGTTGCTTTCACTTTCTTTCTCATTACGCTGGAATAAATACACGAGAGCGCTATTCAAGATATTTTTTCAGACCTATCAAACAGGGCACTGTTTTTTCTCTGCTGGGTTATTGAACTTTCTTGTCATTCTCTGAACCTTTAGGATGACTTGGGGTCTATTGATCTCCTAAAGTTCTGAGTCGCAAATGTCATTCAATGTTATACACTCCAATGTCCGTGGTTCATAAAAAACCGCGCGCAAGCTTTTTCTCTATGATCATCAAATAGAGCGGCAGATCAAGAAATGCTTATTCTAGTACCTGGCTTTTACTGGCGTTTACTTTCCGTCTCACCGTACATATGTTCACTAGGCTCGTTGACAATACTACAGTTCTAATTTACGGTAAAAGCTGGTTTGACACTGGTTTTCTTAAAATCTTGTTACCCACAAGTTCTTACCAGAAAGCGCCTTTTAAAAAGAGTTTCTTATCGCACACTGCTTGGAACGCAACATGAAAAATAGAGGCTTTGTTGTGTTTACTTCATATGTAACGCCTTGCAGCAACGTTGATTTTAAACCTCTTTTTGCTGCTCTTGCTCAACGCTCGATCTATTCTGAGTGCAACGTCAAAATGTGCGTGTAAGAAGCCACAGGCCAAAACACGATACCGCATATGGCGTCTTATCAGGCACACGGTAGGAAGCGCAAGTCACGGCAATCACATCGTGCTCTAAAGGTTTTTAAATTGGCCGCTGCGGCGTTGAATAAAAGTGTTTCTGCATAGAATCAAACAGAGAAACTTCTGGCACTGCCGTGGAATTGCTGCGCATGAACTGATAACGTGCGCTGCAGAATAATTGTTTTAAATGAGAAAACATACCTGATTCCATAAAAAGTAATTAGTGCACTTTCCAGTTTTTTGTTGTCTGATAAAAAACAGCAAAAAAAAAATGGCGGAGACACATAAGCGTGCTTACGTGTGGGACTGGGAAAGCATTGCGCTTCCTGGGTGCATTGTTTGCGCGTAATGTTTTGTACATTCATTAAGGTTCTTTTCTACGAGTTTATGCGTATGTGTATTGGTTGCGCACCAGAATGCATACATTCATGCCCTCTCTCTGCACGGCGATTAGGATGGGCGAGTTTGAATGTAGTGGACGCAAGACATTGACGTTTCGTTGTTTGGGACGCCCACACACACGCACACCCAGCACATGTGTATATAACACCGCCTGGAACGTTTTACGAGGAACGGTTGCATTACAGTTTTGGCACGCATGCTTTGTAAGGCATACAGTTCAAAGGGAATAATATGTCGTTGGTTCGAATCCCTGTCGTAAGCTAGCCTCTAACTTTACTACTTGTAAGCTATATACAGACATTAGTTCTGGCAGAAAAAAAAATAAAGTGTCCTGACCGCACCGCCAGAACACACAACGGGAAATCGCATGACACCACCCGGAACTCCGTACGACAAACTGCTGCGTCACAATTTTCGTACGAATGTCGGGAAAACTGGCGCCACATGGAGGTCGACCAGGAGCGAGGACATATAGACAAACGACATGGATAGGACTGCCTGAAGTGGCGTTGCTTGACTTGCTGTGTGTGTTGTGCGGCCGCTTGATGACGTAACCCTATTTTTTTTTTGCCATCGCTGGGATGTTCAGCACCATCTGGGAGTAGTAGGATGGAAAGTTGGGCTATTTGGGTTATGTTCATTTTAAAGGAAAAATACAGCGCGAACAGAGACGACGGACGAAGAAGAGGTGCACAACAGAAGTTGTTGTTGTTGTTGTTAGCCTATCAAAAGATGGCACATACCCACACGGGGGGATCGGCCAAGGCACAACACAGAAGCGCTTGTGTTGTGCACCTCTTCTTCGTCCATCGCCTCTGTTCGCGCTGTATTTTATGCGAAGCATACTAGCCGCACAACCGAGCTCTTCCTTGCTGCGCCGCGCGCGGCCGCGTAGCTACCACTTGACCTACATCGGCGCACCACGTGATATGACGTCACAACAGCTGTGAAAGCTGGGGCTCAACTCGTGCGCTCGCTTGCGGACGCGCAGCCTCCGCCGGCGGCCTAACTCCCGCTCCTACCGCTAGGAGATACTGACGTCACGCAATTGCATAAAAGGCGACGCACTCGTTGAGTCAGTTGAGCAGTGAGATGTCGGCCAGGGGGAGGGCGGCTCGCCAGACCGCAAAGCGCAAGTAACAAAGAGCCACGGAAACGGGAGAAGAACGAGGAGTACGGCTTGCCAAGCGACGTATGCTTCGCATCCTAGGCTTAACCATAAGCTAAGCCAGGCCATTTTTTCCTTTAAAATGACCATCTGGGAGTACACACACAAACAGAAATGCGGGCGCGAGACCAGATTCGGTTGTAATGGTGCTATTAAACCTTTCACATTAGAATAAAGCATTGAACTGACAAGGCTTCTTTCTCCTCATTAGGGGAAAGCCACTCCAATTGCCCAGTCTTATCCATGGAAATCAAAGAACAAAGGAAAAAGTATCAACGGAGGCGTCATTGAAGAGCCGTTGAGCTCTACAGCCGTTCTTGTAATTCCAGGCCGGAAGACAGGAAAACATGGCGCATTTGCCTCACTGGACACATCATCTCAATCTGGTCGCAATGTTCTTAATATGCCAGCCAATACTACCCTAGACGAAGGTTTGCCGGTGCCTACCTTCGTGATATATAAATCGTTCTCACGCGCTACAAAACGACTAAGAAAAAAATATCTCGTTGGCGCCAGTAGTGATGTAAGGCACCATACCAGCAGCAAACTCTGAAAACATCTTTTGCAGGATAATTTGGGGCGACCCAAAAGAGTAAAAAAACTTGGCAGTGGCTTAGCTCGGCTATGACAGGATATACGTAGCGAAAGCTAAGGCGTAGCTCGGTTAGCCTTGCTTAACCTTGATTGCAAGTTAAGATTAGTCTGGCTGTCTGGCTAGTTTTTGTCACGTGGTTCGTCACGCGGTTGGGCACGTAGAGCGGTGCTACAAGGGTGGGAATGCGAGCATGGCGTAACTGCGAGTTCGTGGCCAATGTAGCTTTCGCTACAAAAATAGCAAGCCCGTGCCTGCACCACGAGCATTACGTATACGAGGCTCAGGATTATCAAGAATGGACCATCGACGATTGTTCGTGATCATAGTATCTAGGAAACTACCGGCACCTAAAGTGGTCTTCCATCAATCTTCGAAATTAGGCCAAAGAATTGCTGTGTTGTTTCCAGAACAGTAGCTCGATGTTGTGCTTGCAAGATGTAAATGTACCATACAAATTGTTGCGCCTGCATAACGTTACGCGTGTACTCTGTGGTAGCCATTGCGAGTTATGTACAAGAAAACCTGCAGGAAGAATAAATTGCGATGAACAGGTGCGCGCCGCAGATTGGAGACTTTTAGCGAGCGCGTACCCCGGCCTCTACTGCGCACCTTTATTTCGAATGCGCAGATTGCTATCAGGACACTAGAAGACACCTGGCGCTGGCTATCTACGCGGCATTGGGACCAGTCAGCTCGCGCGCTCTGGTGAGGGGCGGTAAGCAAAAACGGTGCTGGTACGCGCTATGCAAAAAACATCTGCTTACTATAACCGATGTCGTATTACATTATTAAGGCAATAATTGAGAAGTAATGCTTCTAATTATGGAAAGATAAAGATTTCAGTAATGTTTTAGAAGTGCATATCAGGGTCGAGCTAGAGTAGCGCGCCAAATATTACTTATGGTTTACAGATATGCTCATCAGGTGTGTGAAAGTAATCTTCGAATACTTGAATAATAAAGTTATCCTTTGATGCTATCATTTCACATTAAGCGATTAAAATGATTAGCTTGCAGTTTTCCGCAATTGGTAACAATGTTGGCATTGAAACGATTGTATGACGCATGCTGAATTTGATTTGGAAATTTTTTACTCGGATTTTACTGCAACGTGATAGCCTTCGGAACTTCTTGTACGTTGGTTTAGTTGGGCATTGGCCTTACAGTGAATGAAAATTGGTTTTTGAGGAAAGTAAATGGCGCGATAACTTTCTCACATCACGGTGGACCCAAAACCGCGCGGTAAGGGAACGAACAAAGGAGGGAGTGAAAGAAGAAAGCAAGAAAGAGGCGCCGTAGTAGAGGGCTCCGGATTATTTCGACCACCTGAGGATCTTTAACATGCACTAACATCACAAAGCACACGGGTGCCTTTTGCGTCTTACATTACCAGTTTTTTTCGCTGGTCTGATACTGCACACTAAGCATGATATGCAGTTAGAGAATAAATAAATGCCACGACTTCTTTCTCAAAGCTGAAGAGCACATAGAAATCATTTCGTTTAAGCTTTACATGTCTTATACAGTAAATAATCTCGAGCAAGAATTTAGGTCCATAATGCCGGTCTTGCAAAGACACTTAATGCGTTTCTGAGTAACGTTTACCTCCAAATTGATGAGAGAAACCGCTTTGCATGGAATAGTCATGTGTGGTAGAAAGTTTGTCCAATATCGCAAGTAACTTTTCCCGTGAATCCTGGCGAAAATTTTAAGAATGTATTATTATGTTTAATTTTTATCCTGAATGATGCAATGTTCAGATATGTCGCAGTAACTGAAAAATAAGATGGCATTATCCACACAAATCAGAAATATTGACTTGCCCGTTACTTACACGTGGAGTGGTGAAATAAATTTAATAAAAATTTAGCACATTTTGTTCCTTCTTTGGTCTTCAACTTTATGTCCAACAATTTAAAAGTGATGATGCGCGAGAGAAAAAACATTCGGCTATGCTAAATAGACACTTTTTCCGTGGTGCGTACGAACACCTTATTTGCTTACCGAATTTCAGTCTGCTGGCGATTTTCAGGTTTGAGTGGTTCCAACACCTGTCAGCCATGTTACACAATCCCTTACTAAATGCCACTGATTATCAGCACTTAGCATATAATTGGATCGTCCGTTCGTGTAAAACCAGTCTGTGAGGTATCAATGACACTGGTGCGCTGCAGGATTCCCAGTTTGAATTTGTATCTATGCAGGTGTGGGTGGACACCGACAAACATATGTGACGCATGCGGAGAAGTTGAATCTGTGAACCATTTTCTTCTCTACTCTCCACAGTTCGCACTTCAGGGAAAGATTTACCTGGAGGTCCCTCTCTCCAGGTTAGGGCTCCCGTTATCTCTACCAGTGTTATTATATTTCTTAGCGAGCGCCAGATTGAATTGGGTTGGATTTGTGGAATTATCCATGATTACACAATAGCAACTGATAGGTTGATTTGCTAACTATTTTAAAATTCTTTGAGCTCTTCTTTTTTCAGCAAAGCGCTGTTTGTTACTTTGCTTTAAATATTCTTGTGTCGTTTCTCATCGATACATTTTTTTAAATTCACGCTTGGCGCTAATATTTTGTGGTAATCGCCTGTAGAAATTTCCTTGTTAATGCCACTACACTTTGGCCAATCCCCCAATGTGTATATGTGCCATGTTTTAAGAGGAATAGCATGCCTTTTTTCTCGGTCATGAGTGAACTCCACTGCATCCATAAACTTATGAGAACAGGCGAGTTAGCTGGAAAAAAATTTTCGAAACTCGCACTGCGTTTTTCTCTCGAGTGATGCCATCACAGTGGCCTGTTTTATGACATCTTGAGCGTAAACATTTGTTCATCTTTCCCTTAATCCCTGTCACCCACAAGAAGAAAGAATTCAATTCGGAGACGATATTCGGGTTCGTCACCAGGAAGATACTGCTCTTGCATTAGAATTTCAATATCGCTATAACTTTATAGTGGTGCTTAAGTGCCAGAAGTGTTAACATCATATTTGTGTTCCATAAAATAATCGCTTTTCTGAAAAAGTGTTTGGCGCTTGTTGACTTCTCCACTCGGCAGCACGCAGGTGGTTGTAGAAAAAAAATCAAAGGTCAAATTCGGCCTGCCAGTTGCTTGCGAGTTCCTAGAATTTCTTTTGTCCTGTCGAGACCGCATCCGTAGGACTGACAGCGTGTTTTGTATCTCGCACTACATTCTCTAGACGTTTTTAAGTTGCATTGACTTTAAATAACACCGATGCCTTTGGAAAATTACTCTTAAATCTGACATCAAGCTGGAAAGTTTCGACAGTGCTCTGCTGACTCATGTCTAAGGCATGTGTTGCAGATACATAAACAGCTTTGAAGGAACAAAGAGCACGGCAATCACTCTTTGCGCGACAGTAACAACCAGATTGAAACAATAATTGTCCAAACAACATCACCCCTCAAAACGAAAGTGGCCACGTTGTTTTGCTGCGCGATTGTTGTTGTCATCTTGTTGCTAGTGGCGCACAAAGATTGACTGCCTTCTTTGTTCCTTCAAGCTGTTTAAGTGTTGTAAACAGATCCCTTCGACATGATTCGGCAGAGCGTTGTTGAAGCTCTCTAGCTTGATGTCAGATTTCAGAGGAATTTTCGAAAGGAAGCGATGTCATTTAAAATCAATGCTCATTATCACTCAAAACGAAAGACCCGCCGCGGTAGCTGAGTGGTTACGGCGCTTGGCTACTGATCCAGACAACCCGGGTTCGAGCCCGACCGCGGCGGCCGCGTTTCGATGAAGGCGAAACACAAAGGCGCCGGTGTGCTGTGCGATGTCAGTGTACGTTAAAGATCCCCAGGTGGTCGAAATTATTCCGGCACCCTCCACTACGGCACCTCTTTCTTCTTTCACTCTCTCCTTTATCCCTTCCCTTACGGCGTGGTTCAGGTGTCCGCCGAGGTGTGAGACAGACACCATTTGCTTTCCCCAAAAACCAATTTTCCATTTTCAAAAGAAAGCAAGCGGCAATTTGGGAAGGCGAAAATAGGTACTTGTGTATTTTATGAGCACCTTTTCATATTCTTAAGTTTTATGGCATAGCATGCAGCGTTTGCTGCTCCGAAGCTCAACATCCACTACAGATAGGCTTAGCTGAGTATAGAAAGCAGCGTGCGCTACAATCGCCAGCGAATCAGTGTTCTCGCTTCTTACATCCAATCCAATGTGGCAGCGCGGATGGGTCTCAGGCTTGGCGTCTATTAGCACAGCTGGCAAACGCCTGAGCACCAGAAGCGCCAGCAGCGACGAGGGCCACACTGCGGGAGGGATAGGGGGTGTTACCTGGCATGCACGCCGCGAAATACCGGGCAAAGGCACTGGTCAAGCACCGCAGTTGCGTGATTGTCCAGTCGGGTCTCAAATTGCCGAAATTTGTTTACCCCAGCGGGCACGCTAATTGTATTTCCAAAATCTGAAACTCGTATGACTAATGCCATTGGGTGGCAGCAAGTCTCCAATTCCAACACAGCGTCTAATTCCATCACAAACGCGATTAAACCCATAGGTGCCCGTGCGCTGCAAAATGTCAGGGCGCGTTAAAGAGCTGCAGGTGGTCGAAATTGTTGTTGTTGTTGTTGTGCTCATACTATGGCACATGCCCACATCAGAGGATTGGCCAAGAATCGGGGGGCACAGAGAGTTTTTCAGGTAAATAATTCCTGGACGAAATTAAAATGAATGGTAAGGACGGAAGAAGTAAACAAAAAGGAACAACGAAAATAAACTGGAAATTCAAAACGCACGCAGGAGATCGAGACTGATGTTCATAGCCGAGTAGTTAAATAATATTGATAATTGTAAAATAAAAATAATATTCAAAAAAATTTAAAAAAGTTAAAAGGTAGCCGTCTTGATTCCATTAAAAAATTTTGCACGGCGGTAAAAACAGACTTGTGGCTGTACCAAAGTATGGTGGCTCCAAACGACAATATAACTGGGCTGCTCAAACGAAGGCCGAGCTGTTGTAGTGGTTTCTCTAAAAACCGTCTTAGCATCATGGTGTACCAGAGACAAGACAACAAAAAATGGTCTATAGTTTCGTGCTCAACGCAAAATACGTAGACGGGATTAAGCGCCAACCCAGACGTGTGCAAATAAAAATTTAAGGGTGGGATCCAGCAGTGGAGCCTTGATATAGATACCTCAACCTGCCGAGAATGGCATGATTGCCAGTCACGGTCGAAATTATTCCGGAGCCCTCTACTACGGCATCTCACTCCTTCTTCGTCCTCTGAAGGCATGGCACATACCCACATGGGGGTATTGGCCAAGGTGTAGTGGCATAAACAAGGAAATTTCCATAGAAGATTACGACAAAATTTTAGCACCAAGTGCGAATTTTTAAAAATGAATCAATAAAAACGACAGAAGATGGTTTAGGTTTATGGTGGTTTAACGTCCCAAAGCGACTCAGGCTAAGAGAGACGCCGTAGTGAAGGGCTCCGGAAATTTCGACCACTTGGGGTTCATTAACGTGCACTGACATCGCACAGTACACGGGCCTCTAGAATTTCGCCTCCATCAAGATTCAACTGCCGCGGCCGGGATCGAACCCGCGTCTTTCGGGCCAGCAGCCGAGTGCCATAACCACTCAGCCACCGCGGGGGCTGAAAAACGACAGAAGAATATAGTAAAATAACAGACACCATCTATCTTCTTTCACTACAACCTTCCTCATTTCCCTTCGACGTGGTAAGCGTGTCAAGTGAGGCATGTGAGACATATGACGCAGTTACTGCTCTATTTCCATTCCCCCAAAAAAGCAGTTTTCAATTTTGAATACGCGTTGGCATTAAAAATATTGCTGCAGAAATGCTGCACTCGACCATAAGCCGCCGGCGTACGTTAGGTGAATTGACATTGAAGATCAAGAGTTTAAGACACACATCTCTCCCAGGGTCAGTCAAAACCTCAATCGCGCTTTCACGTCCAGCCCCTGACAAAAGTATACAGTCCAGGGGGTTTGCCTCTAAGCTCTTTAGCGCGGTCCCCTAGAACATTTATTAGTCCACAGCTTGGGAGAATTGAAGAGGCCAAGCCATTCCTCTTTCGAGAGATTACGGCAGCTGAGGATGCATAACCAGGCACTCTGCAGGCCACGCAAGCAAACCCTTTGGCGGTAATTTCTATCTGCGACTGACTGCTTTCTCACAATATTTCGTGCTTGGAGATCATACATCGCCAGCAATTTTTTTTACAGACGTTTCGAATCAATCGGTTGATTTCTTTAATGTGAAAATTGATATGATTAGCAGTCGAAAGCACGTGCTGCCACAGTAGAGCGCTGCAGAATAATTTATATCAACTTGCAGCCTTCAGCTCCCGCTGGCATCGAAGCCGATGTGGAAGTTTCTGTATTTCGCCTTGTTGGAACAAAGCGCAGTGGCTTTGTTTCAACGCACCAGCACCTGAATGCCAAAGCCGCTCCGCCACCAAAACGGGTTCGTTCTTTTATAGTAATCGTGGTGTTGTTGACCACCACGAAAAGGAGAGTTAAACCTCGTAAAGGTTTAACGTACCAAAGCAACTTAGGCTATGATGGTCGCCGTAGTGAAGGGCCTCGGACAAAACGGTCCACCTTTGGTTCGTCAACGTGCATTGCGATAGCACAGTACACAAGCATCTAGCATTTCGCTTCCATCGAAATGCGCCCACCGCGGGTGGTATCGAACCCGCGTATGTTAACTTAATTTTAACGAGTACAGTAAAAAAAAGAAAAAAAGTGCCCTGTTTCTGCCGCAACGTTGTCCACGCCAACGCATGCAGCGCACGTCTTTCTGTCACCCCCGCCACATAGCTCAATGCGAAAATATTAGTTTTATTATTTTTATTGGACGAAGATGAAGATCTGCATTTCAAAGCGCGAACGCAACACGAGGGCTCCCTCTATCTATTCCGATCCTACTCTTCTTTGGGGAAGCGCCAATGGATATGCCTTGAAACCTGTGTGCGATTTTATTCACGGGTATATAATCTCAACAGGTCGATTAATATGCTGAAATGGGAATTGACAGCTTCTTCATTTCCTTTTTTTCACCTTCTTCCATCCAAATTTGAACGTTCTTCACAAAATTATCCAATTACTCTACTCCTTACCCATGTGTGCGTTTGTATAAACAATGTACCCTGGCCAATCACCCACCGTGGGTACGTGCCATTCAGCCAGAGGCCATCATTATCATCAACACGAGACACAATTCACCCAAGGCACAACGGTTAGCTTTCCACCAGTTTACCCTTTTCTCTGGGGTCTCCCCACTGAAACCTGGCCTATCCCCCGTCGTGGGTATGTGCCATGTCACGAAGAGAACAACAACAGCAGCAGCAGCAACAATAACAACAACAACACGAGGCATGTTCGGCTTCGGTAATAGCGTACAGTGCTCTTGCGCAGTGGCCTCTGAAGCTGATTTGTTCGCACCACCGCGGCTTTGACTGCAGCCGTGGATTTCAACTTGGTTTCTTTTGATTTATTACTTTCACTTCGCCCAAACCCACATACATCACAAGCATATACACGTCTCAAGATCACGGTCGGGGTTGACCCAACGCCATAGTAGGTACTAGCTGGCTTTTGTGATTGCGTTGGCATAGCTCTGTACATCGGTTCAATTATTGTTCTCTTCGTTTTTGTTTTTATCATGATCATGGTGTGTTTGTATGGCACTAGACCACATGAAGCCGAAGAGCGCCAAACACAACTATACTGGTCGACTCAGGCTAATGGAATGTGCTGGGTGTCGTTTTTATTTTGTTCTGTCTGTCCCTTCAGATGTTTGGTGGAAGAAGAGAGGAAGCCGTAGCCTTGCAGTGGAGCCAGTTCACGGATTACAATCCAGGCCAATATCGCCAAGGCCAGCTTTATGCAGTCGCACACAAAGCTGAGAAGCCGCCGAATGCCTTGTTCAGGGTTGACGGTGCAGGTGTGTGTATTCGCCTCTAAAGGACTGCTAAGCAGTGAGGGAGGACAAATAGCGCACTGTTCAGCTCAAAACAGGAATGCTGTTCAACGCTTCCCGCAGCTAGAAACAAAAAGCTCTCTCTGGCTGTGGGCAGTAGAGGTATGCATATATAGTTTAGGAATACCGCTGCAGCATTTGTACTTTCTCAGCACTGTCGTATTGTTTGACATGTCACCCCGCACCAATGCACAAACCACATCTGCGAACAACCGCCTTGAAGCGGAACAAGAGCGAGAGACGCCAGGGCTTGCGATCGCTCCATCACAAGCCAGCGGCACTGGCCTGTGAGCGTGCTGTGCCGTCTTAATGTCTAGTCTCCAGCCAACACTTGTCTAACGCCCTCAGCTCGAGTCGTGCAAGAAAACTTTCACCTAAGACCACGATAAATACGTCACACTGAGTGATATTCTTTACAGCAAACCTCATGTGTGGTGATTGTTTTGCCCTAAAGTGTCGGCCACCCGAATGCAACCTTCACTGTTCGGTTCTTTCCAAGTAGGTGTGCGTCGGGGGTTACGAGCGGTAGACTAGATGCAGTCATTCTCACACAGAGTCCTGCTTTACCGCCGACAACAAAATTTCCGCGTGACATCCGTTTTTACTGTACAGCCCTCGAAGGCACGGAAGGCAGCGCTTCCGTTAACGGCAGTGAGTTTCTGTCAGCGCACTCAAGCTGTAACCACCGGTAGAAAAAGTATAGGAATCTTCGGTTCATGCTCGCTCTCCGGTTCGATGTCACGCTGAGCCTAAAGTTCTTCGCTCTTCCCGGGTGGTATTTACCTCAACTGGCCACCACAATGAGATTCAAGATTTTATCAAGGAATTTCACAATGCTATTAGCACGAAGCTTTTAATGCGTTTATTGCGAAGTAAAGGATTTGCATGGCCACGCCTTTCCGCGCCGCAGGCGCATTCGCAGAGACCAATGTGTAAGAAAACACCGTCTATGAACGAAATAAGGTTAGGTCTGGGGAGCCGGAAGTCTCTCTTTTATGTCCACTGTAGTTCTTTCCATACCTGAACGACAATTTCGCCCCTGTTGTACCACCTCTCGTGTTCGATCCTGTGACAGATTAGTCTTTCTTTATCGTGTTTAAACTCATCCAAAATGCACTAATGAAGCAATGTCATTGTCCGAGCATAATTTATGTTTTGGCGCCCTAAATGAGGTGTGCAAATAAATAGCACTATCTTGATGCTCACTTGTATAAGCAAGGCAAGATAAATTCACTTTTAGTGAACTGCTAGTGATCTATTTCATCGTAAAAATACCCTGCTACAGATACGAGACATGTAGTTAAAGCAGCTTCATACTTTGATTCACAAATTAACTGCAATATTTTCTGCTTAAAGCCTAAAGTTGGAACTTAATAATACAAAAAGTCGAAAACGTGCTTAAAATTGGAATTGATTTCCCTTCAAGACATTAAGCACCCATTCCTAGAGCGAGTTTTTATCCTACGGAGCGCACTACAAAATTCAAAAAAATCTACAACCTAAATATAACAATTAAAATTAGGCTGCGTTCCTTATTTTAAATATGGAAGCGTTGATTGGGTCACTCATATGCGATAAAAAATTAATTTAGAAACAGTAGAAAATGATGGCATAAACACATATTGATTCTATTTACTTGTTAAAATACTGGAACACAGTCATAAACTACAATGAAGCCTACGAGCAATTCCATGTGAAACGCCTCGCACAGATATCCAGCTGAGCCAATATTCAGCCTGCTCAGCCAATACTGGTATGTACTATATTGCAGAAACTGTACCCGGCCCCCAAATTCATTAATGCAATGGATATGAGGCATACGATAAATTAACGACATTTGTCAGAAACTGTCTTTCATCTCTCGGTTATTTTCTCTATTCTCGATCGTTTCTTGCTGAACTTAATGCCTTGAGCCTCTTACACCCTCAGGTAAATTCGTTCTTCCTCACCACGGATTGTCTTTCTTTTGCATTACATATTATTTTCTTTGTATTCTCAGCCTCTACGTTGTATGAGGATTAGTAATTGTTCAAATAAACAAACAGAAATGCAGTGTAGATAACTCTTCTATCGAAATATTTATATCTACAAAGTGAAAGGCCTCTCTTGGTGTAGGCACGGACGGATCCGCCATAGAATTTAGTGGCGTTTTTTGAAAAATAACGTATCGGGTAATTACTTTTCTTGCGGAATTCTTGGCAAGGGTGAGAGATAAGCTCAGAAGACATTTTAGAATGCTAATTCTAAGACTTAGAATGAGATGTTTTCAATGAGTGATGGGCATTTTTAGTTTCACTTCCTATTATTCATCCACGGAGAGAGCGGTATGTAAAAGCGCAGCACAAAAGACAACAAATTTAACGCTGACGCTGCTTTTCGACTAATACTCGCTTTAAACCTGGCGTAAAATAAAATTGAATAAAGTAACTCGAGTGTTGACCTTTAGATATCAACTCTTTGAAAATCATGAATGTACATAGCGGCAAGTTAGGATATGTTTTTTCTCTCATTCCAACTGTGTGACGTCAACTGATGACGCTTAAACATTCCTCTGCTCTCGACTATAGCACTAGCGAATATGACGAACTCCGAGCAAAGTGCGTTGCCCCACCGTATATGCCTACGGTATTGTCCTTTGCCCTGCCATTAGTGAGGCCCTTCGAGACTGTCCTTATCAAGAACGAAAGACCACCAGTGAATACGTCAATGGCATATGGACCGTGTACACGGTGTTTCAGGGAATACATTAAGCAATTTTCAAAAATAGGCTCTCTGGGGCAAAATTAAGTCTTTTTTTGGCATAGTATTACCCCTGTTGGCGGAAACCGGAAAGCCTGTAAATTGTATTAATCTTAATTTTGAAACGCGACTATTCTTGCCGCTATGGCTCCACAAAATTGTCGTACATCGTGCCAAAATACATGCGTTTGGACAACCGTGCAGGAAAGAAAGCGTTCCAGTACATGTAACTAGTCAAATAAGTCAAATTTTGTCGGGGCACAGCGACAGGGATAATCATTGTGCAATATAAGACGATCTAATAAGCAAGTATTTGGCCGGCGCACATTTCCCTTGTGTTATGGAAGACTAAGACTATTTTTATGTCTTCCGTTGTTAGAAACATACTTTCGCGCCTCAATTGTCAGCGGTGTGGCTGCCGCTAACTTGTTCCGTCACCCTCCCGGAAACGTGCGATGCAATTGTACAATCGGGACAATTGATTTCTTTTAGAATACACACGTGCCTCCTTCCTAAATTTCTGCACACAAGATTATATAATAAATTTGAATGGTGCAAAGAAACGAACGCTGGAGGAATCATTTAATAGCGTTACTTGCCAATAAATTTAGGAATATCCGGGCGTTTACTTTTTATTTAATGCACGGATGGCAAGGTGGGCTGACTGTGCGGTCGTGTTATTTTAGAGTTAAACGCAATTCTGTCGCCATCTTGTGCGCCAAAAATTGTTTCTAGATGTCTTGCTTTGCTTGCTTGCTGTGACATCTGCTATCACAGTTTTGCTGCAATGGCCTTTGAATGATATTTTTTGCTGCTGTACACTCTGATGGTGACATGAAACGAGATACGAACCTGTGAACCAAAAGAGGAACTGCAAAACAAGATTATACTGGAGGTAGGCGCAAGATAAACATAAGTAACATTTTACTCCAAATTGACTAAGACTGCGGCGTGCAAGTGGTAATTCACATTGCCTGTCTGTTTTTTACCTCTGCGTCTCGGTATCGTGTTTTGTCTTGATTTTACAAAAAACGTAGTTGTTTCAGTTTGCAATAGCCACATACAGATCTCGAAATGTGCACGAGAAAAGGACAAAAGAATTTCTATATCTTCCGAAACATTTTCATACTTTGAGACAATTAATTTCTTGTGCTTTACTGACGCTCATAGCACTTTTCAGATTTTTCATCTTTTATGTTATTGGTATTTTCATTGTGAGACCAGTGTTACAGGTAACAAAAAATTATTTTGGTTTGGTTTATAGGGGTTTAACGTCCCAAAGCAACTAAGGCTATGAGAGACGCCGTAGTGAAGGGCTCCGGAAATTTCGACCACCTGGGGTTCTTTAACGTGCACTGACATCGCACAGTACACGGGCCTCTAGAATTTCGCCTCCATCGAAATTCGACCGCCGCGGCCGGGATCGAACCCGCGTCTTTCGGGCCGGCAGCCGAGCGCCATAACCACTCAGCCACCGCGGCGGCCTCAAAAAATTATTTTCTTATGAAATCAGATATGACACCGCAAATAGCTACAATGTACACATTTGAATCCCCTACTCAGCATTTTGTATATGGTGGGCAGCCGAAGATATTATAAAAATTAATATTGCCCTATCCCTCTTCTACCTCTTATACCCCAAGTAAACTTGTTATCGTTGAACATGGATTCTCGTTTGCTTGCATTGCATAATTGTTTTTCTATTCTCTGCATCAACGCTGCTGACTAAGCGTTGGTAACGGTAAATAAATACCTAGAAATACAATGTAGAAATTTCTTCCTTCTAACAGGAGCCGCCGTGGTGGCTCAGTGGTAATGGCGCTCGGCTGCTGACCCGAAAGATGCGGGTTCGATACCGGCCGCTTCGGTCGAATTTCGATGGAGGAGAAACTCTAGAGGCCCGTGCATTGTGCAATGTCAGCGCACTTTAAAAAATCTCCAGGTGGTCGAAATTTCCGGAGCCCTTCACTACGGCATCCCTCATAGCCTTGGGTGCTTCGGGACGTTAAACCACCGTTTTAAACCATAAATCTTCTAACAAGATTTTGCTAATGCTCCTATGATCGCAAATAAAAAAGACCTTTCTTGCTGCAGCCATGAAGGACGGTCCACCGTCTGAAACCGTTGGTGAATTAATCAAGATAACCGAACCAGTTGTCACCTTTTCACTGTGCAAGTTTTCACTGGCCCGCTGAGCAACCCCGACTGCTCTCTCTCTCTCTCTTACACACACACACACACACACACACACACACACACACACACACACACACACACACACACACACACACACACACACACACACACACACACACACACACACACACACACACACACACACACACACACACACACACACACACACACACACACACACACACACACACACACACACACACACACACACACACACACACACACACACACGCACACACACACACACACACACACACACACACACACACACACACACACACACACACACACACACACACACACACACACACACACACACACACACACACACACACACACACACACACACACACACACACACACACACACACACACACACACACACACACACACACACACACACACACACACACACACACACACACACACACACACACACACACACACACACACACACACACACACACACACACACACACACACACACACACACACACACACACACACACACACACACACACACACACACACACACACACACACACACACACACACACACACACACACACACACACACACACACACACACACACACACACACACACACACACACACACACACACACACACACACACACACACACACACACACACACACACACACACACACACACACACACACACACACACACACACACACACACACACACACACACACACACACACACACACACACACACACACACACACACACACACACACACACACACACACACACACACACACACACACACACACACACACACACACACACACACACACACACACACACACACACACACACACACACACACACACACACACACACACACACACACACACACACACACACACACACACACACACACACACACACACACACACACACACACACACACACACACACACACACACACACACACACACACACACACACACACACACACACACACACACACACACACACACACACACACACACACACACACACACACACACACACACACACACACACACACACACACACACACACACACACACACACACACACACACACACACACACACACACACACACACACACACACACACACACACACACACACACACACACACACACACACACACACACACACACACACACACACACACACACACACACACACACACACACACACACACACACACACACACACACACACACACACACACACACACACACACACACACACACACACACACACACACACACACACACACACACACACACACACACACACACACACACACACACACACACACACACACACACACACACACACACACACACACACACACACACACACACACACACACACACACACACACACACACACACACACACACACACACACACAATGTTACGGGTTATGGCTCTCAGCGCAGAATTTTAGGAAAGGTGAGAGAAAAGCTCAGAAGACACTTTACAATGCTACTTCTAAGAATGAGAACATTGAAAATTGGTGTCAGATGATTTCAGAAGCATTCTTGCAGTGCATATATGGGTCGAGTAGAGTCGCACACTAACTATAATTTGCACTCATCAAATATGCACCACATGGTATATGAAAGTAATGGTTAGATCGTTGCGTTGACTGTTCAAGCTCGGACAGCCATTTTTGCTACCTATCCTGCAGCTATTTTTCCTGCGAATCAATTCTTTCAATCCCGTTGCAACTTGACCAATAAGATGATTCTTTGAAGCTATCGATTCTCATTAAGTGATTGAAATATTTACCTAGCATTTTTGCTTGACTGGTAACAAATTTTTCATTGAAACAAGTCAGTGACGCACAAATAAATTTCATCTGATAAATTTTACTCAGATACTGATGTAATCTGATTGCCTTGAAAACATCTCTCACTTTTGTTCAGTTACGTGTGCGCCTCACATTATCAGTTTTGTATTTATCTGCTATTGCACCCTCTGTAATGATAAGCATGATGTATAGTTAGCAAATAAATATATGTCTTCGTTTTTTCACATCTGAAGTGCACTCAGAAGAAAGTTCTCCTAAGCTTTACATTTCTTCAAAAGCAAACGTCTTATCCCAGAATATAGGTTGTTGATTTATGTCTAGCGATGCTACATACAGCGTGCGTTGTAATGGTTACCCCCAAAATGAGAGAATGAACCGGTAGGGAAGAATAGTCACTTCTAGTGGAAGTTTTGAAAATTATTTTATGTATAGCTCGCGTGAAGCCTGGGGAATATTGCAAGAACGTATTATTATAATTATATTATTAACCTCAATAATGCAATGTACTGATGTTTTGCAGGAGCTGCAAAATAGAATAGAATCATCCACAGGAATAAAAAAATATATTTGCTCGTCATGAACACTCAGGCTGAAGTACTGAAATAAATTTTACTTAAAACCAACCACGGTGTATTTATCCTTTGGGGTTCAACACTACGTCAAACAGATATAAAAATGACGTAGAGCGGCAGGAACAATATTACAACAGTGTTGGAACATTATCCGTCTTCTTTTCTCGGTCCATGAATGAATCCCAATGCATCCGCCAAGAGTGAGAACAGGCCATTTAGCAGGGAAACATTTCGTGAAACTCGCACTGCGTTTTTTTTCAAGTTTTGTCATCAAAGTGGCGTATTTTATGACATCTCGAGCATAAACCTTCGTTCATTCTTCCCCTAATCTAGTCGCCTACAAGAAGTGAGGGAATGCAATAGATGATTTTCGGTTCCGTGACCAGGAAAATGCTACTCTTGCATTAGAATTTCCATATTGCTGTAAATCTAGCGGTGCTTGTGTGCCAGAAGTGTTAACATCATATTTTCGTTCAACAAAATTTTCACTTTTCTGCAAATGTGTTTGGCGCCAGTTGACTTCTCTACACGGCAGCACGAAGGTAGTTGTAAAAAAAAAATCAAAGGTCAAATTCGGCCTGCCAGTTGCTTGCGGGTTCCTAGAATTTCTTTGTCCTGTCGAGACCACTTCCGTAGGAACGACAGCGTGTTTTGTACCTCGCACTGCCTTCCCTGGACGTTTTTAAGTAGCATTGACTTTAAAAAACACCGATTCCTTTAAAAATTACTTTTAAATCTGACGTCAATCTGGAGAACTTCGACAGTGCTCTGCTGATTCATTTCTAAGGCATGTGTTGCAGATTCTTAGACAGTTTTGAAAGAACGAAGAGCACTAATGTCACTCTTAGTGCGCCAGTAGCAACCAGATTGGAACAAAAATGGTGCAAACAACATGATCACTCAAAACGGAAGTGATCACGTTGTTTTGCACGATTTATGTTCCCATCTTTTTGCTACTGGCGCACAATGAGAGATGGCCTTGATCTTTGTTCCTTCAAAGATGTTTAGGTGCCTGCAACTGATCCCATAGACATGAGTCGGCAGAACATTGTTGAAGCTGTCTAGCTTGATGTCAGATTTCAGAGCAATTTCCAAAGGAAGCAATGTCATTTAAAATCAATGCTCATGATCATTCAAAACGAAACAGCCGCCGCGGTGGCTGAGTGGTTAGGGCGCTTGGCCACTGATCCGCAGTACCTGGGTTCGAGCCCGAACGCGGCAGCAGCTTTTCGATGGAGGTGAAACGCGAAGGCGCCGGTGTGCTGTGCAATATCAGTGTACGGTAAAGATGTCCAGGTGGTCGAAATTATTCCGGAACCTTTCACTACGGCACCTCTTCCTTTCTTCTTTCACTCCCTCATTTGTCTGTTCCCTTACGGCGCGGTGCAGGTGTCCAACGATATATGAGACATACTGCGCCATTTCCTTTCCCCAAAAACCAAGTTACAAATTTTCAAACAAAAGCTAGTGGCAATTAGGCAAGGCTAAAATAGGCGCTTGTGAATTTTATGAGCATCTTTTCATATTTTTACATGTTTGGCATAGCATACAGCGTTTGCTGCTCCGAAGTTCGACATCCCCTAGAGATAGGCTTAGGTAAGTATGGAACGCAGCGTGCGCTACCATCTCCAACGAATGGGTGTTCTCGCTTTATGCATTCAATGAAATGTGGCTGCGTGGATGGGTTTCAGGCTGGCGTCAATTAGCACAGCTGGCAAACGCCTGAGCACCAGAAGCGCCAGCAGCGGCGAGGACCACACTGCGGGAGGGATAGGGGGTGTTACCTGGTATGCACGCCACGAAATACTGGACAAAGGCACTGGTGGAGCACCGCAGTTGCGTGATTGTCCAGTCGGGTCTCAAATTGCAGAAATTTGTTTACCACAGAGGTCACGATATTTGCATTTACAAAATCAAACTCGTATGACTAATGCCATTGGGTGGCAGTAAGTCTCCAATTCCGACACAGCGTCTAATTCCAACACAAACGCGGCCAAACACAAAGGCGCCCGTGTGCTGCAAAATGTCAGGGCGCGTTAAAGAGCTCCAAGTGGTCGAAATTATTCCGGAGCCCTCCACTACGGCATCTATTATTCATCTATTATTACCGTAAGAGACCGACCGTCTTCACCCTGGGTTAAGAATTAACTAAAGAACCCTCAAGACTAAAATTAAAAGGCTCTATCGCAACGCACAACAGTCAAACAAACCATGCGCATGAGAGAAATACCATCGCATTGACAAAGAGTGTCAATCCCTAGCTGCTAAAACTAAACGTTCGTTTTTTTTCATATACACTTCCTAATATGTTGCCTAATAACCCGCGTAAATTTTGGAAGGTTATTAACCCATGGAAAAAAACACCTATATCTTTATGCGACCAAAATTGCCTTGCTATTTTTGATTCTGATGTCCCACTGAAACTGAGTTCAACTTTTTGTTCCATTTTGTTCCATTTTCTTTCTCTCTTGTTCCACTACAACCTTCCTCACTTCTCTTACGACGTGGTTCGGGTGACCACAGAGATAGGTGAGATAGTTACTGCGCCATTTACATTCCCCAAAAACACACTTTGCAATTTCAATACGCGCTGGCGTTGAAAACATTGCTGCAGAAATGCTGCACTGGACCATAAGCCACCGGCGTACATGAGGTGAATTGACAATGAAGATGAAAAAGTTGAAGACGCACATAACTGGCTCCTAGGGTCAGTCAGAACCTCAATGACGCTTTCAGGTCCAGCCCCTGAAAAAAAGTATACAGCCCTAGGGGTTTGCATCTAAGCTATTTAGCGAGGTCTCCTAGAGCGTCTATCAGACCACTGCTTGGGAGAATTGAGGAGGCTAAGCCATTCCTCTTTCAAGAGATTACGGTCGCTTAGGATGCACTACCAGGCACTCGGCAGGCCACGCAAGCAAACGCCTTTGGCGGTGATTTTCATCTGCGACGGACTGTTTTGTCACAATAGTTCGTGCTTGACAATCCTAAACCGCCAGCAACTTTTTGAAAGATAGACGTTACGAGTTTAACTGTTGGCTTCCTTAATATGAAAATTCATAGGATTAGCGGTCCAAAGCACGTTCTGTCACAGTAGACCTGTGCGAAATATTTTATATCAACTTGCATTCTTCAGCTGCCGCTGAAATCGAAGATGATGTGGAAATTTCTGTATTTCGCCTTGTTGAAACAAAGCTCCGCGGCTTTGTTTCAACGCATCAGCACCTGAATGCCAAAGCCGCTTCGCGGCCAAAACGTGTTCGTTCTTTTATAGTAATAGTGGTTTTGGTGACCACCACGAAAAGGAGAGTTAAACCTCATAAAGGTTTAAGGTCCCAACGCGACTCAGGCTATGAGGGTCGCCGTAGTGAAGGGCTCCGGACAAAATGAACCGCCTGTCGTTCTTAAACGTGCACTGAGTTCGCATAGTACACAAGCATCTATGATTTCGGTTCTATCGAAATGCGTCCACCGCAGCCTGTATCGAACCCGCGTCTTTTAACTTCATGTTAACGACTACAGTCAGAAAAACAAAAAAGTGCCGTTTTCCTACCGTAACGTTGTCCACGCCAACGCATGCAGCGCACCGCTTTCTGTCACCACCGCCGCATAGCTCAATGCGCAAATACTACTTTTGTTAGTTTTATCAAACGAAGACGACTTGCGCATTGCAAAGCGCGAAAGCCACACGAGGCACAATTCACCCAAGGCACAACCCTTAGCTTTCCACCAGTTTACCCTATTCTCTGCGGTCTCCCCACTGAACCCTGACCAATCCCCCGTCGTGGGTATGTACCATGTCACGAAGGCAACAACAACAACAACAATGCGAGTCATGTTCGGCTGCGGTGATAGCGTATAGTGCTCTCGCGCAGCGGCCTCCGAAGCTGATTTGTTCGCAACACCGCGGCTATGACCCCAGCCTTGGATTTCAACATGGTTTCGTTTCATTTATTACTTTCAGCTGACACAAACCCACAAACATCACAAGCGTATACAGGTCTCAAGATCACGGTCGGGGTTGACCCAACGCCATAGTGGTTTTGGTATTTAAATACCGGCGGGTTTTGGTGATTGTGTTGGCATAGCTCTGTACATCGGATCAATTATTGTTCCCGTCCTCTTTGGATTTTTATGGCGCAAGAGCACATGAGGCCATAGAGCGCCAAACACAAGGCAACTAGTCGACTCAGGTTAATGGAATGTGCTGGCTGTCGTTTTTCTTTTGTTCAGCCTGTCCCTTCAGATGTTCCGCTGAACAAGAGAAGTCGTGGGCTTTCAGTGGAGCCAGTTCACTGATTAGAATGCTCGCCAATATCCACAAGGCCATCTTTATGCGGTCGCACGCAAAGCTGAAAAGCCGCCGAATGCATTGGTCAGTCCTAACGGCGCAGGTGTGTGTATTCGCCTCTAAAGGAATGGCAACCTGTGAGTGAAGACACAGAGCGCACTGTTCAGCTCAAAAGAGGAATGCAGCTCAACGCTGCCGGCAGCTAGAAAAAAAAGCTGTCTCTCTGGTGGGGAGCAGTAGAGGTATGCGTATATAGCTTAGGAATAGCGCTGCAGCATTTGTACTTTCTCAGTATTGTCGTATTGTCGATTTGTCACCCCGCACCTATCCACAAACCACATATGCGAACAACCGCCTTGAAGCGGAATAAGAGTGAGAGACGCCAGCACTTGCGATCGCTCCATCACAAGTCAGCGTCACAGTCGTCATAGGCCTGTGAGCGTGTTGTGCCATCTAAATGCCTTGTCTGCAACCAACATTTGCCTAACGCCCTCAGGCCGAGTCATGCAAGAAAACGTTCACCTCAGACCACGATAAATACGTCGCACTGAGTCACGTTCTTTACAGCAAACCTCATGTGTGGTGATTGTTTCGCCCTAAAGTGTCGGGCAACCGAATGCAATCTTCACAGTTCAGTTCTTTCCACGTCGGCGGGCGTCGCGGGTTACAAGCGGTAGACAAGGTGCAGTCATTCTGACAGAGTGTCCTGCTTTACCGCTGACAACCAAATTTCCGTGTGACTTTAGTTTTTACTGCACAGCCCTCGAAGGCACCGAAGGCGCGCTTCCGTTAACGGCGCTGAGTTTCTCTCAGCGCACTCAACCTGTAACCACTAGGAAGGGAAAGTATAGGAATCTTCGCTTCAAGTTTGCTGCTTGGTTCGATGTCACATTGAGCCTAAAATTGTTCGCTCTACCCTGGCGATATTTACTTCAAATGGCCACCACAAAGAGATTCAAGATTTCATCAAGCAATTTCACAATTTTATTAGCACGAAGCTTTTAATGCGTTTATTGCGAAGTAAAGGAATTGCATGTCCACGTCTTTCCATGCCGCAGGCGCATACGCAGACACCAATGTGTATGTGAACACTGTCTATGAACGAAATAAGGTTATGTCTGGGGAGCCGGAAGTCTCTCTTTTATGTCCACTGTAGTTCTTTCCATACCTGAACGAAAATTTCGCCCCTGTTGTACCACCTCTCGTGTTCGATCTTGTAACAGATTAGTCTTTCTTTATCGCGTTTAAACTCATCCAAAATGCACTAATGAAGCAAGTCAGTGTCCGAGTCTAATTTATGGTTTGAGGCCCTAAGTGAGGTGTGCAAATAATAGCGGTGTCTTGATTCTCCCTTGTATAAGCAAGGCAAGATAAATTCACTTTTAGTGAACTGCTAGTGAACTATTTTATCGAACAAATACCCTGCTACAGATACGAGTCATGTAGTTAAAACAGCTTCAAACATTGATTCACAAATTAACTGCAATATTTTCTGCTTAAAGCTTAAATTAGGAGCTTAATAATAACAAAAAAATTCGAAAAAGGTCTAAAACTGGAATTGATTTCCCTTCAAAACATTAAGCGCCCATTTTTAGAACGCGTTTTTATGCTACAGAGCGCACTACAAAATTGCAAAAATCTACAACATAAATATAACAATTCAAATTAGGCTGCATTCCTATTTTAAATATGGAAGCGTTTATTTGGTCACTCACATGCGATAAAAATTGAAATTAGAAACAGTAGAGAATGAGGGCATAAACGCATATTGATTCTGTTTTCTTGTTCAAATACAGGAACACAGCCTTAAACTACAGTGAAGCCTACGAGCAATTCCATGTGAAACGCCTCGCACAGATATCTAGTTCAGCCAAAATTCAGCGAGCTCAGCCAATACTGGTATGTACTATATTGCAGAAAATGTACCCGGCCCCCACTGTCATAAATGCAATAGATATGAGGCATGCGATAAATTTATGACCTTTGTCAGAAACTGGTTCTCATCTCTCGGTTACTTTTTCCTATTTTTTATCATTTCTGGTTCATCTTAATGCCTTGAGTCTCTTACACCTCCAAGTAAATTCGTTCTCCTTCAGCACGGATTGTCTTTCTTTTGGATTACATATTATTTTGTTGGTATTCTCTGCCTCTACGTTGTATGAGGATCGGTAACTGTAAAAAAAACAGAAATGCAGTGTAGATAATTCTTTCATCGAAATTTCATATCTTCAAAGAGAACTGTTTTTCTTGGTGCAGCCATGGACGAATCCGCCATAAAATTTAGTGACGATTTTTTAAAATAATGTTTTGGATAATTGCTTTCTGTGCAGAATTCCTGGCAAGGGTGAGAGATAAGCTCAGAAGACATTTTAGAATGCTAATTCTAAGACTTAGAATGAGATGTTTTCAATGAGTGATGGGCATTTTTAGTTTCACTTCATATTATTCATCCACGGAGAGAGCGGCTATGTAGAAGCGTAGCACAAAAGACAACAAATTTAACGCTGACGTTGCTTTTCTACTGCTATTCGCTTTAAGCCCCCGCGTAAAATAAAGAAAATACCTCGAGTGTTGATCTTTAAACCTCAACTCTTTCAAAATCATGAATGTTCATAGCGGCAAGTTAGGATATATTTTTCTCTCCTGGAAACTGTATGACGTCAACTGATGACGCTTAAACATTCTTCTGTTCTCGATCATAACACTGGCGAATGCCACGAATCTCGAGTAACGTGCGTTGCACAACAATATATGCCTGTGGTATAGTCCTTTGCCCTGCTATTCGTGAGGCCTTTCGAGACTTTACTTACCAGGAACGAAAGACCACAAGTGAATACGTCAATGGCTTATTGACCACGTGCAGGGTGTTTCAGGGAAGACTTTAAGCAAATTTCAAAAATAGGCTTTTTGGGGTAAAATAAGACTTTTGTTGGGGCATAGTATTAAACCTGTTGACGGTGAACGGAACGCCAGTGAATTGTTTTAATCTTGATTCTAAAACGCGACTATTCTCGCCGCTATGGCTACAGCTACAGCTGCAGCTGGCTGAAGGATAGCTACAGCTGGCCGAGTGGAACGTGCTCAGTTGACTTGCAAAGTCAGTCTTTCTCCGCTCAGTTTGTCTGCGCGTTCCTTCTTCATCTTCGTCCCAGTTGACACGGCGCATGCGCACAGCTGTTGCAGCTCGGCTTCACCGGCGCACCGCGCCACCGGCAGCAGCAGCTGTTCCGCATCACAAGACCAGCCGCGGCGTCGCGCCGCCGGCAGCTGCTCCGCACCACGTGAACAACCACGTGACAGCGTGGCGCACAGCACGGGGTGCGGCGCAGCCACAGGGTGACCACGCTGAAGGCTCGAAATGCTATCGTAATGTAGCTATCGCTACAAAAGCCAAAATTTGTCGAGCCACAGAACAAGGGATAATCCTTGTGCAATATTTGACGATATAATAAGCAAGTATGTCGTCGGCACACTATCCCCTTGTGTCAAGGAAGACTAAAACTGTTTTTGATGTCTTCCAGTGGTAGAAACACACCTTCGCGCCTCAATTGTCAGCGGTGTGGCTGCCGGTACCGACGTTCCGCCCCCCCCCCCCCCCCCCCACAGCCGGAAACATACGATGAAATTGTACAATCGGTACATTTGAATTCTCTTATAATAAACACATCCCTCATTTCTAAATTTCTCGACACCAAAGTTTTATAATAAATTTGAATCGTGCAAAGAAACGAACGCTGAAAGAATCATTAAATAGCGTTACTTACCAATAAATTTAGGAATATCCTGGCGTTTATTTTTACTTTCATGCAAGGTTGACAAGGCTGGTTGACTAAGCGGCTGTGTTATTTTCGAGTTAAACACAATTCTACCGCCATCTGAAGTTTTGTTGCGGCAGCTTTAAATAAATGATTTGCATCTCTTAAATCTGATGGCAGGACGAAATGAAATACGAGCCAGAGAACTAAAAGAGGCACGGCAAATTAAAAAGTTATATTGGAAGTGGATTGAGCGGAGACGGCGGCATGAAACTCTTATTAAGAACTTATAACTTTGCCTCACAGCTTTAGTGTTCTTGTTTTCATTTATTGTTTATAGTACGTATTTGATTTGGCAGTAGTGACCTACAGATGTAGAAATTTGCGCTAGAAGAGGACGATGAAGTTTCTCTATCTTTGTATACTTTTTTAATGTAAGGTAATTGATTCCTGCGCTTTATTAACGCACGTTGGGATATCTAGATCTTCTAACATCTACGTAATGAAGATTTCGTATTAGAAGACCACTGTTAAAGCGAACAGAAAGCTTTTCATACGACATGTGATAAGAAATCTCCAAAAATCATAAGAATCAACCGATTTTGATTCCCTGGGAGACCTTTTTGATATCGCGGGCAGCCCAAAAACTATAAAGGCAAAAGTAGCATTTCTGCACCGCCTACGGCAGAACAAGCTTGTATGGAGGACAAGAAAGAACAAGCACCCCCAAGGCCAACTGTTCTCGGGAGGACGTAGCCGCACATTGGAAGCTGCCTTTAAACATCGCCATTGCGTCTCTACGTCACCTCCCTGATGGCGTTTTTTGGCGCTTCATACGGAATCTGCTACCCCAAACGAAAACTGCCTATGCAGTCTGCGCGTGCAGGTCTAGTCTATGTAGATTTACTTTTCTTTCCCGTAAACTGTACCGAATTTGAAACAAATATTTCGGGCGGTTTTCTGCTTATCCTCTTCAATATGCTGAACTTTTGTCGTAAACACCATGATCCAAATTGAACACGTAGCAATATCTATCAGCGCGCGATTCATTTGAGCTGACGCAGATAATGATTTTTAAAAACTCTCATTGTCACATATTGTCATCGCCGTTCTGTTCGGTTCTTAGAGAAACATTGCGAGAAGTGCTCTGCGCACATCTGTTCTGTCTTATTGTTGATGCGCAGACAATTTATGAACAACGCAGTACATTTCCGCAAGCAGGCATTGTCGTTCGTCATCGATGCACATAAATCATGATGTTTTTACATGTCACGCCTTTGTTCAGCGTCCCGTCGACGAAGAACGTTAACACCGAAGACATTGGCAACCATTGTGATCACGTGCTTTGGGGTACCAGGCTGAGTCGCTAGGCTCTCGAATCCAGTTTCGAAGCTGCGCAGCCAAGCTATTATAGAATTGCTGTGATAGCAAGAGCATATATTTTAACAGAACATTTTTTGGTGAGAAAGCTCTAAGAATAATAAAACATTTCCTGTTTCCAGACCCTATCTGGAAAGTGCTCAGCATTACCATGTCTTCTGAGATATGGAGCGCTAAACTTGGAGGGGAGAGCGGTGAGGTAATATATACTGTCAGCGGTTCCAGCGTAAAAATGACATTGGATGCTGACGTCTTCAACGCATAAAACAGCGCCTACGAGTATAGTGAGACACTTATTTCTTAGTTGAAATTTATGTTTAAAAGGCTTTCCGCAATATCTGACGATCTGACGCAAGTATATCACCGGCACACTGTTCCCTTGTGTTATAGAAGCTTAATCTCTTCCGGATGTCTTCCATTGTTTAGAAATACGCCTTCGCGCCTCCATTGCCAGCTATGTGGTTGCAGATACCTTGCTTCATCACCACCTTCAAACATACGACTGAAGTGTACAACCGTACCATATTGATTTCTCTAAGAAAAAAACACTTGCGTCCCTCCCTCGTAGGTTTCTTCTGCGCAAATTTGCACCAGATTGTGTACAGATATTTGTTGCTTCCAGGAACAACTGATATTGCCTAACGGCTTGAAACATGTTTAACTGGCAGGAGAGACGTCAGCATAAATGTTGATATTTAAGGACGGCCGAGGAAACAGCGAAATCATTCCATGCGAACCCCTGTCTCTATCTCACTAACCTGCGGCCTATTCTAGAATATGCATGCACAATCTGGGACCCACATACGCATAACCTTATTAACAAACTAGAATGAATTCAGAACCGCGCTGCACGTTTCGTCACTAAGACGTATAAATTTCTCCTCCAGCATAAAGATTTAAACCTAGCTAGGCTGGCAGCCCCTGTCTAAAAGGAGAAAATTCTCGAGATTGAAATTTTTACACAGTGTATATAACTATGGCACCGGAATATACGAAACTGCTCACCTGTAGGCCCCACACTATATTTCCAATAAAACTGATCACCCGAAAAAAATTAGAGAGATTGCTTACCGCACGAATGTTTTTGAGCATTCATGTTTTTCTTTCATGATGAACGAAGGGAATCGTCTGCCTTAAAGAATTGTCAATGTTCTTTCTACAATGTTTTCCTCAGCTGTGCTTGAGGCATGTTTTCAATGAGTTTCGTTATATAAGTTAAACTATTTTGTATTTTTCTTGTTGTGTTTGGTACCCCTTTTTTTGTCCTTGACTTTTGTATATTACTATGTTTATAATACCCCTACAGTATTGCCCCAAGGGCGATGCAGGTATATGCATAAAATAAATAAATAAAAAATAAATAAATAAATAAATAAATAAATAAAATATTTAGACTGATCTACGAGGCAATCGGCAGAAATCTGCACCGATCCTTCATGAGCACCGATTTGCTCCGATCTCCTGTGTTTCACATTTTGCTACCAGGCGGCTCCTCGCCTCGCAGCCTTCACGGTTGTGAGAGCGCCTTTTCCCTTCCCCTACTAATTAACATCCGCAGCAAGCGTCCAAGTGTGAGCCAAACTAATTAAATAGCAAGAGCAAGAAATACCAACGAAAGGCATCATAGAAGCATCGTATAACCGCCGCGGTGGCTGAGTGGTTAGCGCGCTCGTGTACAGATCCAGAGTACCCGTGTTCGAACCACCGCCGCGGCTGCGTTTGCATGGAGGCGAAACGCTACAAGCGCCCGTGTGCTGTGCGATGTCAGTGCACGTTAAAGATCCCCAGGTGGTCCAAATTATGCCGGAGCCCTCCACTACGGCACCTCTTTCTTCCTTTCTTCTTTAACTCCCTCCTTTATCCCTTCCCTTATAGCACGGTTCAGGTGTCCGCTGATATGTGAGATATATACTGCGCCATTTTCCTTTCCTCAATACCCAATCTTCAAACCTCGTAGAGTTCTTCGGTCGCTCGTGCGTGTTTTGGGGTGTCTGATCATCCGGACACCGGATGATGAGGCACCCAACCCCGCGCAAGAGACTTATCGGTCCTTTCTACATGTCATAGAATCACCCTATTCTACAAACTCAGCCATGTGACATTACCACCACACCACAATACATAGTCGCCCATATCCAGCGCCACATGGCGACAATTACAGACGGGCTGCTTCATTTCACCCTACCGTCTCTAATGCTTTCACCCCACCTTTCCTCCTCATTGTAACACCTGTGGCGTGCTCAGATTCACACTTTTCAACTACCTTTGGAAATGTCCTTCCCCACAGGCAGTACCCCCACCCCCAATCCCAGTCAATCTTCCTGGGAGTCTGCTTTACGAACCACTCAAAGCTCCGGCCAAAAATTGCTGGTGGACCGGACGTTATGCAAAGCGCAAGCCCGTGGACTCCCGGACCAGTAGAGAACCACCCTGGAAGGACTTTTTTCTTCTAGTAAAAGTTGTTTCCATCCATCCTATAAAAAGAGCCGCGCACGCCGCTTTTGCCTTGGCTGGCATTGTCCAAATGACGTGAAAGTTTAACAACACCTGCACAATTATTGCTTTGTACGAATGTGTGTGGATGGCCGCTTCGTTCAACATCTACAACTATAACAAGTTAGTTGCCCCTCTTTCATTTTTGGGTCGTCGAATCTTCTGATAACGCCGCCGCGGTGGCTGAGTGGTTACGGCGCTCGGCTGCTAGCCCGGAAGACGCAGGTTCAATCCCGGCCGTGGCGGTCGAATTTCGATGGAGGCGAAATTCTAGAGGCCCGTGTGCTGTGCGATGTCAGTGCACGTTAAAGAACCCCAGGTGGTCGAAATTTCCGGAGCCCTTCACTACGACGTCCCTCATAGCCTGAGTTGCTTTGGGACGTTAAAACCCAATAAACCAAACCAAACCAAATCTTCTGATACAGTGAATCTTGAGCGAGTCTTCACGTGTATTGATCGCTGATGTGTTGTATTGAAAAACTTGTTGAATAGTTATAAATCCTGTTTTTTCTCGCTCATACCAAACGTTCCACAAATTTTGACCCCGTAATCAGTAAATAGTAATGCTTATCCACAAATTTCGTACTATAAATATGCTGCCGCTTACTTTTCATTTCGATGGCTTACTAGGCTCGTTGACTACGCGGACGTAATATTTTAGCGCTAAGCTCGGTTTTAGCGCCATCTTGAGCCCAAAAAGGCTGCCTAAATATTCCAGTTTTCTTGTTGTATTATCTACCTCAAAATTTTGTTGCGATGGCCTTTCAATAGTTATTTCATTTCTCTACACTGTGATGTAAGTTTGAAATGAAATAAGAGCCAGTTAAATAAAAGAGGAATTACAAAACTAGGGGATTTTATTGGATCTGGACTGAAGATAAGTCTTGTTACTAGTAACTGGAACTGGGTGAACACGGCTGCGTAGAAGTGGTAACTTACACTGTTTTCTGTTTTTTTTTTACCTTTTCCTAACAGCTTTTGTGTTCTTGTTTTCAATTGATGGTGATTGTATATGTTTGATTTTTCAATGGCGGCATACAGATCTCGAGACTTTTGGTTGAAAAGGAGGACAGAGGTCATTTATCGTTATGCATTTTTTTTAACGTAAGGAAATTTCTTTCCTGCGCTTTATTGACGCTCGTAGAAATCTCCCGCTTTTTTATTCTTTTTCTCATCCCGATACTACTGTTAAAGCGGACAAAAAATAATAGTCATACACCATCTGATATGACACCCCAAAAAATCATAACAATCCACTCATTTGGATCCTGTGGAAGGTCCTTTTTAGAAGGTGGACTTCTATAGAAATTATAAAAAATAGCGCGGTCAGCAGCGCCCACGGCACAGCAGGTTACACTGAAATACTGAACGAGCACGCAGACCAAAACCCAGCTGTCTTCCTGAGGGTGCTTTGAAGTTCCTTTTAAACCTCGCCATTGCGTCTCTTCTCCTCCCCCTGTTACTGCTTCTTGCGCTTGTTACCGAATGTGTTATTAATAATAACTGGTTTTTGGGGAAAGGAAATGGCGCTGTATCTGTCTCATATATCGTTGGACACCTGAACCACGCCGTAAGGGAAGGGATAAAGGAGGGAGTGAAAGAAGAAAGGAAGAAGAGGTGCCGTAGTGGAGGGCTCCGGAATAATTTCGACCACCTGGGGATCTTTAACGCGCACTGACATCGCACAGCACACGGGCGTCTTAGCGTTTTTCCTCCATAAAAACGCAGCCGCCGCGGTCGGGTTCGAGCTCGGAAACTCCGGATCAGTAGCTGAGCGCCCTAACCACTGAGCCACCGCGGCGGGTCGAATGTGTTAGCCAAAATAAGCCTTGCATATGAAATCTCTACGCGCTTCTCTAGTCGATGTAGATTACTTTTCATTGCAGTTCAACTGCTGTTGTGCCATCTAAATGCCTTGTCTGCAACCAACATTTGCCTAACGCCCTCAGGTCGAGTCATGCAAGAAAACGTTCACCTCAGACCACGATAAATACGTCGCACTGAGTCACGTTCTTTACAGCAAACCTCATGTGTGGTTATTGTTTCGCCCTAAAGTCTCGGCAACCGAATGCAACCTTCACAGTTCAGTTCTTTCCACGCCGGCGGGCGTCGCGGGTTACAAGCGGTAGACAAGGTGCAGTCATTCTGACAGAGTGTCCTGCTTTACCGCCGACAACCAAATTTCCGTGTGACTTTAGTTTTTACTGCACAGCCCTCGAAGGCACCGAAGGCGCGCTTCCGTTAACGGCGCTGAGTTTCTCTCAGCGCACTCAACCTGTAACCACTAGGAAGGGAAAGTATAGGAATCTTCGCTTCAAGTTTGCTGTTTGGTTCGATGTCACATTGAGCCTAAAATTGTTCGCTCTACCCTGGCGATATTTACTTCAAATGGCCACCACAAAGAGATTCAAGATTTCATCAAGCAATTTCACAATTTTATTAGCACGAAGCTTTTAATGCGTTTATTGCGAAGTAAAGGAATTGCATGTCCACGTCTTTCCATGCCGCAGGCGCATACGCAGACACCAATGTGTATGTGAACACTGTCTATGAACGAAATAAGGTTATGTCTGGGGAGCCGGAAGTCTCTCTTTTATGTCCACTGTAGTTCTTTCTCATACCTGAACGAAAATTTCGCCCCTGTTGTACCACCTCTCGTGTTCGATCTTGTAACAGATTAGTCTTTCTTTATCGCGTTTAAACTCATCCAAAATGCACTAATGAAGCAAGGCAGTGTCCGAGTCTAATTTATGGTTTGAGGCCCTAAGTGAGGTGTGCAAATAATAGCGGTGTCTTGATTCTTCCTTGTATAAGCAAGGCAAGATAAATTCTCTTTTAGTGAACTGCTAGTGAACTATTTTATCGAACAAATACCCTGCTACAGATACGAGTCATGTAGTTGAAACAGCTTCAAACATTGATTCACAAATTAACTGCAATATTTTCTGCTTAAAGCTTAAATTAGGAGCTTAATAATAACTAAAAAATTCGAAAAAGGTCTAAACTGGAATTGATTTCCCTTCAAAACATTAAGCGCCCATTTCTAGAACGCGTTTTTATGCTACAGAGCGCACTACAAAATTGCAAAAATCTACAACATAAATATAACAATTCAAATTAGGCTGCATTCCCTATTTTAAATATGGAAGCGTTTATTTGGTCACTCACATGCGATAAAAATTGCAATTAGAAACAGTAGAGAATGAGGGCATAAACGCATATTGATTCTGTTTTCTTGTTCAAATACAGGAACACAGCCTTAAACTACAGTGAAGCCTACGAGCAATTCCATGTGAAACGCCTCGCACAGATATCTAGTTCAGCCAAAATTCAGCGAGCTCAGCCAATACTGGTATGTACTATATTGCAGAAAATGTACCCGGCCCCCACTGTCATAAATGCAATACATATGAGGCAAGCGATAATTTTATGACCTTTGTCAGAAAATGGTTCTCATCTCTCGGTTACTTTTTCCTATTTTTTATCATTTCTGGTTCATCTTAATGCCTTGAGTCTCTTACACCTCCAAGTAAATTCGTTCACCTTCAGCACAGATTGTCTTTCTTTTGGATTACATATTATTTTGTTGATATTCTCTGCCTATACGTTGTATGAGGATCGGTAACTGTAAAAAAAAACAAATGCAGTGTAGATAAGTCTTTCATCGAAGTTTCATATCTTCAAACAGCACTCTTTTTCTTGTTGCAGCCATGGACGAATCCGCCATAAAATTTAGTGACGATTTTTTAAAATAACGTTTTGGATAATTGCTTTCTGTGCAGAATTCCTGGCAAGGGTGAGAGATAAGCTCAGAAGACATTTTAGAATGCTAATTCTAAGACTTAGAATGAGATGTTTTCAATGAGTGATGGGCATGTTTAGTTTCACTTCATATTATTCATCCACGGAGAGAGCGCTATGTAGAAGCGTAGCACAAAAGACAACAAATTTAACGCTCACGTTGCTTTTCTACTGCTATTCGCTTTAAGCCCCGCGTAAAATAAAATACCTCGAGTGTTGATCTTTAAACTTCAACTGTTTCAAAATCATGAATGTTCATAGCGGCAATTTAGGATATATTTTTCTCTCCTGGAAACTGTATGACGTCAAGTGATGACGCTTAAACATTCTTCTGTTCTCGATCATAACACCGGAGAATGCCACGAATCTCGAGTAACGTGGGTTACACAGCGATATATGCCTGTGGTATAGTTCTTTGCCCTGCTATTCGTGAGGCCTTTCGAGACTTTACTTACCAGGAACGAAATACCACAAGTGATTACGTCAATGGCTTATTGACCACGTGCAGGGTGTTTCAGGGAAGACTTTAAGCAAATTTCAAAAATAGGCTTTTTGGGGTAAAATATGACTTTTGTTGGGGCATAGTATTAAACCTGTTGACGGCGAACGGAACGCCAGTGAATTGTTTTAATCTTGATTCTAAAACGCGACTATTCTCGCCGCTATGGCTACAGCTACAGCTGCAGCTGGCTGAAGGATAGCTACAGCTGGCCGAGTGGAACGTGCTCAGTTGACTTGCAAAGTCAGTCTTTCTCCGCTCAGTTTGTCTGCGCGTTCCTTCTTCATCTTCGTCCCAGTTGACACGGCTCATGCGCACAGCTGCTGCAGCTCGGCTTCACCGGCGCACCGCGCCACCGGCAGCAGCAGCTGTTCCGCATCACAAGACCAGCCGCGGCGTCGGGCCGCCGGCAGCTGCTCCGCACCACGTGAACAACCACGTGACAGCGTGGCGGCGCAGCCACAGGGTGACCACGCTGAAGGCTCGAAATGCTATCGTAATGTAGCTATCGCTACAAAAGTCAAAATTTGTCGAGCCACCGAACAAGGAATAATCCTTGTGCAATATTTTACGATATAATAAGCAAGTATGTCGTCGGCACACTATCCCCTTGTGTCAAATAAGACTAAAACTGTTTGTGATGTCTTCCAGTGGTAGAAACACACCTTCGCGCCTCAGTTGTCAGTGGTGTGGCTGGCGGTACCACGTTCCGCCCCCCCCCCCCCCCCCGCCCCCAGCCGGAAACATACGATGGAATTGTACAATCGGTACATTTGATTTCTCTTATAATAAATGCATCCCTCATTTCTAAATTTCTCGACACCAAAGTTTTATTATAAATTTGAATCGTGCAAAGAAACGAACGCTGAAAGAATCATTAAATAGCGCCACTTACCAACAAATTTAGGAATATCCTAGCTTTTAGTTTTACTTTCATGCAGGGTTGACAAGGCTGGTTGACTAAGCGGCTGTGTTATTTTCGAGTTAAACACAATTCTACCGCCATCTGAAGTTTTGTTGCGGCAGCTTTAAATAAATGATTTGTATCTCTTAAATCTGATGGCAGGACGAAATGAAATAGGAGCCAGAGAACTAAAAGAGGCACGGCAAATTAAAAAGTTATATTGGAAGTGGATTGAGCGGAGACGGCGGCATGAAACTCTTATTAAGAACTTATAACTTTGCCTCACAGCTTTCGTGTTCTTGTTTTCATTTATTGTTTATATCACGTTTTTGATTTGGCAGTAGTGACCTACAGATGTAGAAATTTGCGCTAGAAGAGGACGATGAAGTTTCTCTATCTTTGTATACTTTTTTAATGTAAGGTAATTGATTCCTGCGCTTTATTAACGCACGTTGGGATATCTAGATCTTCTAACATCTACGTAATGAAGATTTCGTATTAGAAGACCACTGTTAAAGCGAACAAAAAGCTTTTCATGCGACATGTGATAAGAAATCTCCAAAAATCATAAGAATCAACCGATTTTGATTCCCTGGGAGACCTTTTTGATATAGCGGGCAGCCCAAAAACTATAAAGGCAAAAGTAGCATTTCTGCACCGCCTACGGCAGAACAAGCTTGTATGGAGGACAAGAAAGAACAAGCACCCCCAAGGCCAACTGTTCTCGGGAGGACGTAGCCGCACATTGGAAGCTGCCTTTAAACATCGCCATTGCGTCTCTACGTCACCTCCCTGATGGCGTTTTTTGGCGCTTCATACGGAATCTGCTACCCCAAACGAAAACTGCGTATGCAGTCTGCGCGTGCAGGTCTAGTCTATGTAGATTTACTTTTCTTTCCCGTAAACTGTACCGAATTTGAAACAAATATTTCGGGCGGCTTTCTGCTTATCCTCTTCAATATGCTGAACTTTTGTCGTAAACACCATGCTCGAAATTGAACACGTAGCAATATCTATCAGCGCGCGATTCATTTGAGCTGACGCAGATAATGATTTTTAAAAACTCCCATTGTCACATATTGTCATCGCCGTTCTGTTCGGTTCTTAGAGAAACATTGCGAGAAGTGCTCTGGGCACATCTGTTCTGTCTTATTGTTCATGCGCAGACAATTTATGAACAACGCAGTACATTTCCGCACGCAGGCATTGTTGTTCGTCATCGATGCACATAAATCATGATGTTTTTACATGTCACGCCTTTGTTCAGCGTCCGATCGACGAAGAACGTTAACACCGAAGACATTGGCAACCATTGTGATCACGTGCTTTGGGGTACCAGGCTGAGTCGCTAGGCTCTCGAATCCAGCTTCGAAGCTGCGCAGCCAAGCTATTATAGAATTGCTGTGATAGCAAGAGCATATATTTTAACAGAACATTTTTTGGTGAGAAAGCTCTAAGAATAATAAAACATTTCCTGTTTCCAGACCCTATCTGGAAAGTGCTCTGCATTAGCATGTCTTCTGAGATATGGAGCGCTAAACTTGGAGGGGAGAGCGGTGAGGTAATATATACTATCAGCAGTTCCATCGTAAAAATGACATTGGATGCTGACGTCTTCAACGCATAAAACAGCGCCTACGAGTATAGTGAGACACTTATTTCTTAGTTGAAATTTATGTTTAAAAGGCTCTCCGCAATATCTGACGATCTGACGCAAGTATATCACCGGCACACTGTTCCCTTGTGTTATAGAAGCTTAATCTCTTCCGGATGTTTTCCATTGTTTAGAAATACGCCTTCGCGCCTCCATTGCCAGCTATGTGGTTGCAGATACCTTGCTTCATCACCACCTTCAAACATACGACTGAAGTGTACAACCGTACCATATTGATTTCTCTAAGAAAAAAACACTTGCGTCCCTCCCTCGTATGTTTCTTCTGCGCAAATTTGCACCAGAGTGTGTACAGATATTTGTTGCTTCCAGGAACAACTGATATTGCCTAACGGCTTGAAACATGTTTAACTGGCAGGAGAGACGTCAGCATAAATGTTGATATTTAAGGACGGCCGAGGAAACAGCGAAATCATTCCATGCGAACCCCTGTCTCTATCTCACTAACCTGCGGCCTATTCTAGAATATGCATGCACAATCTGGGACCCACATACGCATAACCTTAATAAAAACTAGAATGAATTCAGAACCGCGCTGCACGTTTCGTCACTAAGACGTATAAATTCTCCTCCAGCATAAACATTTAAACCTAGCTAGGCTGGCAGCCCCTGTCTAAAAGGAGAAAATTCTCGAGATTGAAATTTTTACACAGTGTATATAACTATGGCACCGGAATATACGAAACTGCTCACCTGTAGGCCCCACACTATATTTCCAATAAAATTGATCACCCGAAAGAAATTAGAGAGATTGCTTGCCGCACGAATGTTTTTGAGCATTCATGTTTTTCTTTCATGATGAACGAAGGGAATCGTCTGCCTTAAAGAATTGTCAATGTTCTTTCTACAATGTTTTCCTCAGCTGTGCTTGAGGCATGTTTTCAATGAGTTTCGTTATATAAGTTAAACAATTTTGTATTTTTCTTGTTGTGTTTGGTACCCCTTTTTTTGTCCTTGACTTTTGTATAATACTATGTTTATAATACCCCTACAGTATTGCCCCATGGGCGATGCAGGTATATGCATAAAATAAATAAATAAATATATAAATAAAATATTTAGACTGATCTACGAGGCAATCGGCAGAAATCTGCACCGATCCTTCATGAGCACCGATTTGCTCCGATCTCCTGTGTTTCACATTTTGCTACCAGGCGGCTCCTCGCCTCGCAGCCTTCAGGGACGGTTGTGAGAGCGCCTTTTCCCTTCCCCTACTAATTAACATCCGCAGCAAGCGTCCAAGTGTAAGCCAAAGTAATTAAATAGCAAGAGCAAGAAATAGCAACGAAAGGCATCATTGAAGCCTCGTATAACCGCCGCGGTTGCTCAAAGGTTTCGGTGCTCGGCTACTTATCCGGAGTACCCGGGTTCGAACCCAACCGCCGCGGCCGCGTTAGGATGGAGGCGAAACGCTAAAGGCGCCCGTGTGCTGTGCGATTTCAGTGCATGTTAAAGATCCCCACGTGGTCGAAATTACACCGGAGCCCTCCACTACGGCACCTCTTTCTTCCTTTCTTCTTTCCCTTCCTCCTTTATCCCTTCCCTTATGGCACGGTACATGTGTCCGCTGATATATGAGATATATACTGCACCATTTTCCTTTCCTCAATGCCCAATCTTCAAACCTCGTAGAGTTCTTCGGTCGCTTGTGCGTGTCTTAGGGTGCCTGATCATCCGGACACTGGATGATGAGGCACCCAACCCCGCGCAAGAGGCCACATCGGTCCTTTCTACATGTCATAAAATCACCACATTCTACAAACACAGCCGCATGACATTACCACCACCCCTAAGTACCTTGTCGCCCTTATCCAACGCCACATGGCAACAATTACAGACAAGCTGCTTTATTTCACCCTACCGTCTCTCATGCTTTCACCCCACCTTTTCTCCTCATTGTAACACCTGTGGCGTGCCCAGATCTACACCTTTGGGAATGTCCTTCCCCAGGGGCCGTACCCCCCATCTCCAATCCCACTCATTCTTCCTGGGAGGCTGCTTTACGGACCACTCAGTCCACCGGCCAGAAATGGCTGGTGGATCGGGCTTTATGTGAAGCACAAGCCCGTGGACTCCTATACCAGTAGGGGACCACCCTGTAAGATTTTTTTTCTTATAGTGAAAGTTGTTTCCATCCATCCTATAAATAGAGCCGCACACGCCACTTTTGCCTTGGCTGGCATTGTCGTAATGACGTGATAATTTAACAACACCTGTACAATTATTGCCCTGAACGATCGTGTGCGGATGGCCACTTCGTTCAACATCTACAACTATAACAAGTTAGTTGCCCCTCTTTCTTTTTTGGGTCGTCGAATCTTCTGATACAGTGAATCTTGAGCGAGACTTGACGTCAATTCATCGCTGATGTGTTATGAATAATAGTTGAATAGTTGAATAGTTCAATACGAATAGTTGAATAAACGAATCAACGAAGAGTTGAATAGTTATAAATCCTATTTTTCCTCGTCATACCAAATGCTCCACAAATGTTGACCCTATAATCAGTAAATAGCGATGCTTATTCACAAATTTCGTACTATTAATATGCTGCCGTTTACTTTTCTTCTCGATGCCTTACTAGGCTCGTTGACTACGCGGACATAATATTTTAGCGCTAAAATCGGTTTTACCGCCATCTTGAGCCCAAAAAGGCTGACTAAATATTCCAGTTTTCTTGTTGTAGTATCTACCACCAAAATTTTGTTGTGATGGTCTTTCAATAATTATTTCGTTTCTCTACACTGGGATGTCAGTTTGAAATGAAATACGAGCCACTGAACTAAAAGAGGAACTACAAAACTAGGGGATTTAATTAATCCGGACTGAAGATAATTCTTGTTACTTGAACTTGCTCAACGCGGCTGCAGAAGTGTTAATTTACACTTTTTATGTTTTTTTTTCCTTTTCCTAACAGCTTTCGTGTTCTTGTTTTCAATTGATGGCGATAGTACATGTTTGATTTTTCAATGTCGGCATACAGATCTCGAAACTTTTTTTTGAAAAGGAGGATAGAGCTCATTTATCGTTATAAATTTTTTTTAACGTCAGGAAATTTCTTTCCTGCGCATTATTGATGCTCATAGAAATCTTCCGCTTTTTTATCTTTTCTCATCGCGGGACCAGTGTTAAAGCTGGGAAAAAATAATAGTCATAAGCCATCTGATATGACACCACAAATAATCATAAGAATCCACTCATTTGGATCCTCTGGAAGGTCCTTTTAAGATGGTGGGCTTTTCAAGAAATTATAAAAACATTGCGTGGTCTGGAGCGCCCACGGCATAGCAGGTTACTCTGAAATACTGAAAGAGCACGCAGGCCCAAACCAAGCTGTCTTCCTGGGGGTGCATTTGAAGTTGCTTGTAAATCTCGCCATTGCGTCTCTTCTCCTCCCCCGGTTACTGTTTCTTGCACTTCTTACCGAATGTGTTAATAATAATAATAATTCGTTTTTGGGGAAAGGAAATGGCGCTGTATCTGTCTCATATATCGTTGGACACCTGAACCGCACCGCAAGGAAAGGGATAAAGGAGGAAGTGAAAGAAGAAAGGAAGAGAGAAGTGCCGTAGTGGAGGGCTCCGGAATAATTTCGACCACCTGGGGATCTTTAACGTGCACAGACATCGCACAGGACACGGGCGCCTTAGCGTTTTTCCTCCATAAAAACGCAGCCGCCGCGGTCGGGTTCGAGCCCGGGAACTCCGGATCAGTAGCCGAGCGCCCTAACCACTGAGCTACCGCGGCGGGTCGAATGTGTTAGCCAAAATAAGCATTGCATATGAAATCTCTACGCGCTTCTCTAGTCGATGTAGATTACTTTTCATTGCAGTCAAACTGCTCCGAAATTGAAATGAACATTTAGCGCGGTTATCTGTATGTCCGCTTCAACACGCTACATTTTGTCCAAAACACTATGTTCAGAAACGAACATATAACAACATGTATCAGCGCGTGATTCCTTTGTGCTGACTTAGATAAAGAATGTGTTTAAAAAATAAAAGTTTCATAGAGTGTTGTCGCTGTTCTGCCAGAGCAGTGCGCACGTCTATCCCTGTTTATCGTTCAAGCGCGCTGAGCCTCTGAACATCGCAGAATTTTTCCGCAAGCAGGCATTGTTCTTCCCTCGCGAAGCGCATAAATCATATTTTTAAATGTCACGCCTCTGTCAACCGCCCGGTCGACCAAGAATGTCAATGCCGAACACATCGACAACCAGCGCGATCACGTGATTGTCAACACGCGCTTTCGGGTGCCATGCTGAGCGCTAGGTTCTCGAATCGAGCTTCAAACATTCAGAGCTCTTCCCGCTGTCGTGCATTTTTTAGAAACATATCTTCGTAAGTTCTTTCGTCAGCTATCTGGTTGCCGGTACCTTGTTCTATCACCACCTTGGAAACATACGACTGGATTGCACAAGCAAGCCATTTTAGTTTTTCTAAGGAAAACACACTTTCAGGCCTCACTCCTAAGTTTCTGCGGAAAAAACTTGCACCAGATTGTGCAAAATTATTTCTTTCCAGAAACAGCCAACATTTCCTAACCTCTTGAATCTTGCTAACTCAAAGGAGACACGTCAGCATAAGTGGCCATACATATCTCATTCCATTGCCATTCGAAGATTATTCCATGTGAATCTCAGTTCTTTCGACTAATCTACAAAGCAATCGACAGATATCTGCACCGAGCCTGCGCGATCGCCGGTTTGTCGCCTTGTCCTTTGTTCCACCTCTTGCAACCAGGAGTCCTGCCTGGCCTTTCGTCACCTCGCAGTATCCACAGTACTAAGAGTGCCTTTTTCCGTTCCCCAATAAACAGCATCCGCACCAAGTGTCCACATGTAAGCCAAATCAAGCCAAGAACAAAAGCAAGAAATACCAACAAAAGTCATAAGTGAAGCTTCGTGAAGTTCTTCGTGCACTCGTGTGATTCCAAAAAAAAAAATGGCACACTAGCGTTTTTGCCTTGACTGACATCATTTCAATGATTGAGAAATTTAACGTCTTTAACAATATTGCTGTGTACAAATGCCTCGTTTACACAGGCGTCCTTTTTGTTGCCGCGGCGACTCAGTGGTTATGGCGCTCGGCTGTTGACCCGAAATACGCAGGTTCGATCCCGGCCGTGGCGGTCGAATTTCGATGGAGGCGAAATGTGCGAGGCTCGTGTACTGTGCGATGTCAGCACGCGTTAAAGAACCTCAGGTGGTCGAAATTTCCGGAGCCCTTCAGTATGGTTTCCCTCATAGTCTGAGTCGCTCTGGGACGGAAAATTGCCATAAACCGTTCACACAGAAATGATTCGCACGCGTAGCAAAGGGTGCTACACTTGAAACACCGCTTAGCGCGTTAACGGAGGTGCACTGATGGCTTTAGCGATTTAGAATATTTATGATACCACCAACACCATACGTGTGCTGGCATCGGTGTATGAATTGTAATTACAGCGAACGCTGTAACCGTGTTGGTTTCGTGCACAGAAACTAGAATTTTTTTCCGGTAAATTATCTCGAAATATAGCGCCCAAAAATAACGCATAACCCATGTAGTGTGTAGCATTCATTACCACTCATGAATATATTTATGCTGAGGAACGTAAATCCATTACTATCAACCACGTACCGGACAGTAGGCGTTTAGCAGAGCGCATACCTTCATTGCTACCGTGTGCAGCCCCTGCGATTGTACAGGTTGGTCTGGGGCGGCTAAGGGGCGCTGGGTGCAGGCTAGTTACATTTAAGGCCGTAGGTGTGTGGACTAATCAGCTCGTGAGCACTGCTGGAGCCCGGGGCGTTTAGAGGTGGCGCTTCGCGCTATGCCAAAATTTTCTCTACTATAAGCTAAGTAATACTGCACACTTTAAACAACCATTGAGAAGTAATACTGTTAAAATTGCATTGGTGAGGATGTAATGTTCTTTTACTTTGTTTTTAAAGGTCGAGCTACATTTCCACGCCAATACTATGCCTTGCCGCTACATATATATACCTGACGGCGTATGAACATAGTCAAAGAATGCATGAACTCTAAAGGTTCTTGCTGTAACGTGATTGCGTTCTTAACTTTTCCGCTTTCCCTACATGAGGTTTTTCATTTGTGTGTTATTGCACGTAACTGCAATTTGGAACATGATGTGGAATAAGGAAGAAAATAAACACCTTTCTTTTCCTCATTTTTGGAGTGCACAAAATAATTCCTCTGGTGGTTTACATGTCTTGACAAACAAATCATTCATGGAATAATAGAGGTTGATAACATTAGTCTTAGAAATGAATGTAATGCATACAGAGTAACGTTTATTATGGTAATGATAAACAAAAGCGTGAGCATGAATAGTTACTGACACCGAAAATTTCGGTGTATATTTCAATAAAGTAATATTGCAATTAACTTAAGAAACAAAGCCACAAATAACGTTGCCATTTTATAAGAACTTCCTCAACCCTGGCGAGAATGTAGAGAACCTATAATAATACTTTATTTTTTTTTCTTCACTGATGCAATGGTCGCAAGGTTTGCACAGACTGTAAAACAGATTGCCATTACCATCCAGGAACCTAAATAAATATTTGTTCTTTCGGATGTCCTAGGTAAAGATACAGAAAGCAAGTTTAAATATAATTTTTCGTATTTTCTTCATCCTTGGTCTTCAGAATTGCTGGAAACAATTGTAAAATGACGCTTGTAGAAAGATAAACGTTCAAACAATAGTGAGTAGCCTCCTTTTCTTTTGCTTATTCTATTAATGTATACCGAGGCATCCGTAAAGAGAGATGAACAAGCGACATAACTTAAGCGCGATGAATATTTTAAAACTCACACTGACTTTCTTCATCAACTTTTACGAGCACTTTGACGCATTATGTGGCCCTATCTGCGTAAAGCTCGCGTTATTAGTCTTTCCCTTCAGCCTAGCAGCGCGCAAGCTTCGACGGAGTCCAATAAGCGACTCGTGACCTCCGCAAGAAAAATATTGCTAATGAATTAGTGCTTCAATGGCGCTTTATGTCTCGCGGTGCTTAAATGAATCAGGTTTCGAGGTCATAATCCTTTAACTGCAATAGTTTGTTTCCCTCAAACGCTGTTAGCGCTAGTTGAACAATATAAAGAAGTTCTCTGCTCCCGTGCTCCTTAAGTGTTCTTGCGTGTATCAATAATTTTATTCGTCCTGCGAAGATCGCAATATCAGGACTAGGAACATCTTTTCTACTTCGCACCATTCCCCTACGCTCAATAAATGAACCCTGATTTCAGTTTATGTCGCTACCTCTGGTAATTACTCACGAATCCACTTTCTCATTGCCCCATTATGTTTCAGACCGGTCATGTCCAAATTACGTCACGCCGCACCTCAAACCACTTTAGCAACCGACCCCCTTGAAGCGGAAAACGAGCCATCGACGCGATTGATTCCAATCGTGCCTTCACCATTCAGCGAAGCATGCCTCGAAGCTTGCTGTATATAAAGGCAAACTGAACCTCGTCTAAGGATTTTTCCTTTTCCAGCAGTGAAATATTGTCCACACCTCCTCTACGGCGTCTGAACACACACTCCATACCACAATCTATACGCTCTATTAACCCTCGTTCTTTTGAATACTTCGCGTGTGTTCTTTGTTTAGCCGAAGGCTACGCAGGGGAAAGATTTAGCTTTCACACTGCAGTCTTTTCGACGTCCGCGGGCGCCGCTGGTTGCGAGCGGTAAACAAGGTAGAATCATTAACACAAACAGTGCTACGCTTTACCGCCGGCAACCTGTGACGTTCACCTTGACTGCAGAAACTTCCAAGGAAAGCACAGCGCACTTTTCTTAACGTCACAGCGGTTCATTTAGACCCCAGCTGCAAAGCATTCCGACGTCAAAACTACTGGAAAGTTCGCCAGATGTTTTCCCTCCGGTTCGACATCCCGTGGCGCCAGATGTTCTTCGCTCTTTCGGAGCGAAATTCGCCTCGGTTGGATGAAATTGAAAGATTCCTGCCTTTATCAGAGAGATTCATGAAAAATGGAGTTGATGCATATCCTGAGATGTAAAGGCAGTTCATGCGGACATCTGCTCAAGCCACAGTACCAGCAGTGGAGTGCAGGGTGTATGTAATCACAATCTGCCAAAGAGATAGGGTGTTGTCTGGGATACTAAAGGTTTCTGTTTTATTCCCGATGTGGTTCTTACTTGACTGAATGAAATTTACGCCTCTGCTCTCTGAAGTTCAACCTTGTAACAGACTGCTCTTCATTTTTGGCGTTTAAAAATACTGAAAAAAGTCAGTGTTCACAGTGACCGAGTTTCGGCGCCTTGGACGGAGCGAGCCGATAAATTGGCGAAACCCGGCGCTCACGTGCATTTTTAGAAAGCAGTTGTCTCTTCTATTTCAGCGTACCACAGCTCGCAATTTATCCAAGATAAACCTTGTTTAAGTTACACGGAACAAAGAGGATTCTACAGAGCCCACAAAAAAGTAAAAATATATATCCGAAAAATACAATGCATACTAGCACGTTTTGCCCCCTCCAAGAATGGTCATGTTAATTATTTCACGGAAATGCGGTAACAAGGAGCGTTAGAAATGGTAGCAAGAGACCGGAAAGCGCAGATATTATATTTTAATTTTTTTACGATACTGCATCACACATTTCTAACATTAGTAAAGCCTATGACCAGTCCCAGCTAAAGCGTTGCTTAGGCAAGTCCACAGAAGGGTAATACAGCTGACACGGACAGATGGGCGCCAAAAAGGTACGCGCAGTATTGCACCATAAGATCAATTGCCGAATCATGTAGTGTAGGAAGACTTTTTTGCAAAAATTTGCCTTTGTCACCGTCCTAAGCAGGCGTAAGCATTAATTGCAATACTCAAAGGCGCTGCATATTAAAGGACGCTTCGTGTATGGCAAAACCGCATTCTTCTGTTGACAAGGTGCGTTGGCTACTCGAGGTGGCACCGCCTTTATGTTTATGGTTTATGATTTATGAGGGATTTAACGTCCCAAAGCGACTCAGGCTATGAGGGACGCCGTAGTGAAGGGCTCCGGAAATTTCGACCACCTGGGGTTCTTTTACGTGCACTGACATCGCACAGCACACGGGCCTCTAGAATTTCGCCTCCATCGAAATTCGACCGCCGCGGCCGGGATCGAACCCGCGTCTTTCGGGCCAGCAGCCGAGCGCCATAACCACTCAGCCACCGCGGCGGCTGCACCGCCTTTATGTGCTTCAGTTACTAAAACTAGGTTGCGCGCTTGCTCGCCCCAGCCGATTCATCAGTTACCTAGCTTCTACAGCAGAGATGTACACAACGAACCAACTGTCCCTGCCGGTTTTAATGCTTGATGCGCTGATTCGTTCAGCTCACCTCAAGTTTTTGTGCTGAACAGCGCGCTCAGCGTCGTAAATCGTAAATTTGTTTTCGGGGTAAGGAAATGGCGCAGTATCTGTGTCAACTTTTTGGCGGACACCTGAACCACACCGTAAAGGAAGGAATAAAGGAGGGAGTGAAAGCAGAAAGGAAGAAAGAGGTGCCGTATCAGAGGGCTCCAGAAAAATTTCGACCACCTGGGGATCCTTAACGTGCACTGACATCGCACAGCACACGGGCGCCTTTTGCGTTTCGCCTCCATCGAAACGCGGCTGCCACGGTCAGGTTCGAACCCCGGTACTCCGGATCAGTAGCCGAGTGCCCTAAGCCACTGGTCCGGAGTACCCGAGACTGACCGCGGCTGCCGCGTTTCGATGGAGTTGAAACGGTAAGGGACCCGTGTACGGTGCGATGTCAGTTCTCCTTTTAGTTTTTAAGGGCCGTACCTCTTCTTTGTTCACATTAGGCTTTAGGGACGTGTTCAGCTGCAGTTTCCGTCTTCTCGCCTTCGATAGCGGCTACAAATAGCTGCCATTGGCAATAACTGTTAGTTTTTTTTATCGTTTCATCCATTCGTCTCTGTTGCGGGACACAACTAAGGCACCGCTGCCTCCAAACAAGTCGATGCACCGACAAACCGCCTGAAAGGTATTGAGGATGATCATGCCGCTACACAGTGCTCTTTATCTGCCTCTCAAAGCAGCGGTAAAGGCGGTGTGATACATGAAAGAATTTGAGCATCAATAAACATAGATGTCCTCTCTGAGCTCTGGGCTATGAAAATCGCACTTCAGGCTTTAGTGCGCGAAAAATGTTTGCGCGACATGTACCAGAAGGAATACTTCGAAAAGGTTCGGTTATTCTTTAAGAGTCGCGTTTACCGTACCTTGCGTTTTGCGTTCCTCAAATTGGGCAAGATTTTTTTTCGATGATCCTATTGAGCCAAATAATTTTAATTATGCATCTAGGATCGTTTATGAGCATGCGCTAATTTGCATTCCTGCATCCTCGATGCAATTAGAGTTATATGAGCAATGAATGCAATCTTGTTGTGCTTTTTGTGAAGACGGTCAGAAAATTGTTGCGTATGTACAGTTAGTGTTCAACGTAGGCTCTATTTAATCTCTGTTATGAGCTTGAGGGTTTAATCGGACGGTTTTTGCGCCTTTAAGACGCTTCCTGCTTGGAGATAACACGCAACATGAAGGAAAGATTTTGTGTGCTATGCGGATAACTTAAGCACACAACAACTATTCTTACAATAAAGCAGAACATTTAGAATTGCTGCCTACATACCATTTCAGGGCCCCCAAATTGGCACACAAGTAAAACTGCCGTCATTTCAGACTCTGCCTCGTTCATGATTAAACTGCGGGAACCAACAGGGGCAGAGACTGGAAAGACGTGCACACACAGAGGGCTCTTTGTGGGTACGTGTTTCCTTTCGCGCAGATTAGTCAAGAAACGAAATCTCCAACTAGCCCGCCAGGAGGCCCTTTTCAAGACTGCTGAATTCGATTTAGGGGACGTAAGGAGGCATCAATACCTCGCCATAAGCAACATTGTTTACTTTGTCGCACAATGGCCTAACTTAATAAGGTCCCCCCCCCCCCCCCCCATTTTCATCACCTTCACTGCTAAAGGCTCTTCTGTTTTTTTTTTTTTTGCCCGACTCACTCGCCGTCTGCCCTACTGCGCTCACCTTTTCATGGCATCCAGCACGTTAGCTTAGGGGACCAGCAGTTTTCGGATCTCCGCACCGTATTTAAAATCTATGTTCACTTCCTTTACCCGATTTATTACAAAATATTTTATAACATATTTTCGATGCCCTCCTGTCTGTTTCTCTCTCCTGTATATGGACATTACCATTCCAATTGTCAGCTCAGCCTATGCTGGTATTTACTATCTGCCGCAAAAAGTTCCTGACCCCCACAGTCATAAAAGGAATGAATGTGAGGATGAGGGTAATTAATGATAACGGGCAGAAACTGTTTTCATGCCTCGGGAATTTTTCTTCCACTTTACATACCTCGGGCATTTTCTTTCTAAAATGTGAGAGAGCTTCTTTGCCTTCTTAAATCTTTAATATCAGATAAATAATATTCTGTTCTTGTGAACAAAAAATATTCTTTTACGACCTCTCATATATGACAGCGCGGATTTTCATAAGACTCCACCGATTTGAATCTTGTGGAAGACCTGTAGATGGTGGCCAGCCCAAAAATTTATAAAAGCAAAACTGCCCTGTCTACACCGCTTACGGGAAAACAGGCTGCTCCGGAAGACAGAAAGAACAATCAGCCCAAATTACAGCTGTATAGCCGAAACAAGTACGGTGCATGCAATCTCCCCGGGCTGCTGTAGTCCATGCAGATTTACTTTTCGTTTCTGATACTGTTCCTCATTCAAAATGAAAATTTCCCTCGGTTTTCAGCATAGTCACTTTATTACGCAGCATTTTGTCGTAAACACCATCTTCAAACATAAGTGTCAGCATCGATCAGCGCGTAATTCCTTTGTGGTGACGCACAACAAGAGTTCTTTTTTTTTAAACTCCGGCTGTCATATATTGTGGTCGCTGTTATGCTTGCTTCGTGGCAAAACGGTGCGACAGCTGTACTGCGCACTTCTATCCCTCTTTAATGTTTCAAGTGGAGTCAGTTTCTGAACATCGCAACATTTCTGTCGCAAAAAAATTATTGTTTTTCTCTTGCCATATGTATAAATCATATCTTTGAATGTCACGCCACTGTCAACCGCTCGGTTCTGCCAAGAGCGTTAATGCCGATGACAATAACACCGAGTGCGACCGCGGGTTTGTCAACACGCTCTTTGGGGTGCCAGGCTGACTCGCTAGCCTCTCAAATGCAGCTTCGAACATTCGCAGCCTATTAAAAAATTGCTGCAATAGCAAAAGCTTATATTTTATTTCCACATTTTCTTCGCGAGAGCTATAGAAATGATGAGGATGGTGGTTGTGATGATGATGATGATGATGCCGATGATAGATTTTTTTGGCGCAAGGGTATCTAAGGCCAAAGAGCGCCAAACACGAGGATTTTGGGCGACTTAAGCTAAAATATGCAGACGTGTTAAAATGAACACCAGGTGTTTAAGGTCTAAGAATGTGGGATTAGTGATAATTCCAGTTGGTCAAGAAGGTGCATAAGTCAGATGGAACCGCCCCAAAGTGGTTTATAACGCCTAAAAATTGTTTTAAGAGTGGTTACATATAAAAGACGAAGCCAGGTAACCTCAACGATAGTCCTCGCTTGAATAAGAAGGGCGAGGCATTTGCAGCTATAGCTAAGCTCAGCCTTCTCCTCAGCAATAAGGAGGTGCAGAGGTTACTTGGAATATGAGAAAAAACCTACGTGACTTAAAAATTTAAAAACCCTATCCATTCAATACATGCGATCATCACCTACAAAGAGCTATAGAAAGGCTAAAGTATTTCCTTGTCTCTAGACCCGCTCTCAGAAGTTTTCCGCAGTTGCATGTCTTGTGGGAAGTGGAGTTATTTTTTATGTCATTAAAATGTTAAACTTTCATTTGCGAGCGGTGAGGTGTCATATCTTGTCAGCGGTTCCAGAGTAAAAATGTAATTGGATGCTGACGTCTTCAACACTTATATAACAGTGCTTAAGAGAATAGTGATAGACTATTTTATGAGGGGCAATTTATGGGTAAAAGGTCTTGCACAATAATTGAGGGTATAACAAGCAACAATATCGCAGCACACTCTCCCCTTACAGAAGAATAAAGTTGTCCATGTCTCCTATTTTTTTAGAAATTTACCTTCGCACCTCTATTATCCTCTTTGTGGTTACTAATGTCCGCCATCTTTAAATTTTCACGGATGGTACTGTGGACAAGGTCAAGCAATCTAGCGGAGCGGCTCTTTACATTCCCTCTTTGGACTGTAAGTGCTCCGAACGCTGTACTGTTGTTGTATCCTCCACAACGGCTGAAAGTGTTGCTATTGAGGCGGCTATACGGATGTTAGGGTCTTGTCCGGCTCAACCTGTTGTCATCCTAACTGATTCAAAATCTGCCCTTCAGAGGTTAGAGCGCGGATTCCCCACTGACGCCTTGTCTATAAGCTCTCTGCGCTTGGTGCAGAATGTGCACAGCAGAGGCTTTACTATACATTTCCAATGGGTGCCTTCTCACATATTAGTCAGAGGCAGTGAGGTGGCAGACAGTCTCGCCCATAAAGCTCTGTCAAGGAATCCTTCAAATAGGTACCTCAAGATGGAAAAAGTCTCTACAGGAAAACGGTGCTCGATCATTTATTACCCTGTGGAGTGCACCCCACAAGCCATGTGTGACCAAGGGACTGAGAAGATCCCAGGTCATTGTACGGCATCGCATTCGCACGGGCTCTGCTCGTACTCCTGCCTGGATGCAAAAGACGGGCATAGCATCGTCTCCGCTATGTTCTTTGTGTGGTGTGTCTCTAAATGGTAACAGCAGGAACGGATTATGGTCCACTGTGATTGAATGTGTGCGTAGATGGTGTCTTTAGGAGTGGAATATGTTATACTGTGAGTGAATGTTTGCATAGATGGTGACTGGGGGAGTGGAATATGTACTATTATAAGTTAATGTGGGCATAGCAGGCTGATCCGACCGGTTTTAGCTCATTATTAACATATAAGTGACGCTACGGTGGACCAATTGCCGGCAGAACAAGCAAGGCTAATCTCACCTGTAGCATACAACTCAACTCAACTACAGATACCTTGTTCCATCACCACCTCGGAAACAAACGATTGAATTGCACAACCGGGGCATTTTGATTTCTCTCTAAAAACATTTTCGTCCCTCCCTCTTTATTTTCTCCCAGGTAATTGGTAATTGTTATGCAATATTGTGTGTTTCAGGAAACAATTATTTGCATCCGGAAACACCTAATATGGTCTAACAGCTTGAAACATGCTTAAATCGAAGGAGAGGCGTCAACACAAGTGGCCATGGTTACAGACACCCAAAAAAACAGCGAAATACTTCTATGAAAATCTCAATTCTTTCGACTCATGTACAAGGAAATCGACAGATATGTGTAACGAGAGCACATAGCGCTCATAAGCGCACAAGAATGTAGCTTACGCTCATAATAATGCGCATTTTATACATCTCCTGCTTACGTACCCCTTTAGAGACATCAAATGGGCACGAAGTTAAAATTCTTGTCTTTTAAGACTGCGTAATTCTATGTAGGGGACGTAATGAGGCAACAATATCTCACCATAAGAAACATTGCTTCCTCCGCAGTACATTTAATATCTACAGGTATGTTCACTTCTTTTGCCTGGTTTATTAGCCAATGCTTTATATGATATTTGTGGTACCCTCCTGTCGTTTTCTCGCTCCTGTATATTAATTTTACCACTACAATAGCCAGCTCAGCCTATAGTGGTATTTACTGTCTGCCGCAAAATGATCCCGGCCTTCACAGTCATAAAAAGAATTAATGTGAGGCATGAGGTTAATCAATGATCACTGCCAGGAACTGGTTCACCTTATTGTCTTGTCCCTCTCATACTGATAAATTGTTAGCTGTTCTGCATGCATTTTGTTTTGTTTGCATTTCGTATTGTCTGTCTGTATTCATTGCTTCTATGAACCTAGCTAATCATTGGCAATGGTAAATAAATACGCAGAAATTGGTGTAGATACTTGTTCCTTCTATCAAAATTTTGCGAATACCACAATATGTACAGAGAAATACAACTTTCTGCTGTCATGGGCGGCAGCGACAGAGAACTTAGTGATTTTTTCACATTAAAATTTTTGATGTTGGTATTGGTTGGAAATCTAGGCGTAGGTGAGCAAGCAGCTCGGAAATATTTGAGAATGCCACTTCTGAGAAAGAGAATGAGGTGTTCGCAACTCATGATGGAAATCTTTCCTTTCACTTCAAATCTTTCTTCCTCGGACAGTGTGCTACACATCAGCATGTGCACGTGTTTTCTGCTGCGGCACTACATCACCGCTTCAACAAAGCTGAATAGAAAGCTGACGCTGCTTCTATGTACATCGGTGCACATGCACAGATGAAATAGACATCTAAGTGAGGAGGCGGTCACTTGCTTGGGTTTTTCACCTGACAGACTTTGTTGCCTTTACAAGAATAAACAGTGGGAACTCTGCGCACGTGGTGTTTTGTATATTCCTCGTTGCCTATGTCCTCGTCATTTGCGCAGTTTTAACGTTTCTTGAACTATGAAACAACTCGCCCGCATGAACATCCTACTAAATGGTCAACAAACCAAGTGAAGTAACACGCTTAAGGGCATAGTACATGCGTCGGTTGATGAACTTATGCATGATCATTTTGTCATGAGTGGGCTTCAGCTGAGCGAAGAGTTTCAGACTTCGTTCGTCATAAACCGCAAGTGTTCGTATTTTCCATGGAAAACACGCCATGAAGACCACATCAGCAAACATAATGACGTAACAGGCATAAGAGCATAGGACATAGGACATACTACTTCTGCACTTTATCTGCGCACTGTATTTCGTCATAAGTGGCCTTTAACTGAGCGATGGGGTTCAGAGTTATTTCGTCACAGACCACAAGTGTTGGTATCGCTATTTTCCACGTGAAACGTGCCATGAACGTCAACAAACCCAGTGAAGTAACGCGCCTAAGAACATAGAACAAAAGAGTACCAGTGTTGTTTCCCGAACTCATACATACAGCGCGACATGCATGCTATTCGTTAGCTATGGAATCAGCAGCTTGCCTCTAGCCTGGGCTATCGCCAAGTGTAGCTGACAAGAACAGCTGGATTCACGTGCCAACCAGAAGCGTTGACATTCAGAGCGTCGAGTGCAGCGTTAGTATTGACGACAGGCGCTTGCCTACGCGGTGGGTGTTATGGGAAGAGAACCAAAAGGCAACTGTTGCCTGTAGATGTGAAAAAGGGCCTTATTGTCCAGAAGTGGATAATAAAGAAAGTGCGAGAGCAATTGTAAATGTGCAGATTGGTGTATTCTGAGCCGATTTGTACATAGATTGCTTGGAGTCACATTGCAACAAAACAAAATCACAAGTGAGGGGACAAAATACAGCGCTGGCCTTCGTCCTCTCACTTTAGCTTCCGTTGTTTCCCGGGTTGACGCCAAGCAAGCATGTTGAAACGTGCGGCTATTTATAGAAGGCAATAATAACACCCCATTATTTTGTTATGGGCGGGAGTTAGTGGTACTTCAAATCTTGTGCTTGCACTTCATTAGGCAGTACTGAACAGCGCGGTAGTTCAGTTAATGTGGCGCAGAAAATTGGCAATTGTGTTTTTGAGCAACTGAATTTGCGCAGTTATTGTCACGTATCTCGGTGGAAACCCGAAGCGCGCCGTAAGGAAAGGAAGTTAGGTTGGAGTGAAAGAAGAAAGAGGGAAAGAGGTGCCGTAGTGGAGGGCTCCGGAATAATTTCGACCACCTGGGAATTTTTAACGTGCACTGACATCGCACAGCACACGGGCGCCTATGCCTTTCGCCTCCATTGAAACGCGGCCGACATCGATGTGGTCAAATCCGAGTACCTCGGCTCAGTAGCCTGGCGTCCTAACCACGGCGCCACCGTGGCGGCTGTGCCACTGACATCTGGATTGTAGCCCCCGAGGATTAGCCTACCATGCCTAGCATATGAAATATTTTTTTTCTCTGACCGCCATACGCTCTTGATTTCAAGATATACAGGGAGAAACTGATGAAAACGCATACATACCCCAGGGATGTATACTCAACACGTGAACGCATTGCACCGGCAAGGTAGAAAGGATAGGCGGTAGCGAAAAATCGCGCATACAACGCAGGATAGACGGCATCTTCGTAAGAGTATCCGTGTTTTTATTTTGAATAGAAAATGGCGCATTAACAGGCTCACGTTTAGATGGACGCATCAACCATGCCGTGAGGAAAGGGAGAAAGGAGGGAGTGAAGGAGAAAACGAATAGGTGTCGTATTATTCCTCCGTTTCTTATTTTTCTCTATCCTACGAAGCCGGTTCTTTTGCTATATCATTTACGAGAGAATATTCTTAGCAATACGCTTTCTATAAACCACTTCATCATTTACTTTGTTGAGTCTAAATCAAATGAAACACGAAAATGAAAACCCAAAGGGAACGAAAATGATATTACATAGGCGGGATATTGAAGATGAGCGCACTAGGTTTTTCACTTAGATGGAGCGAAGGTCTTCGCGTAGCTACGCGGAAGCGTTATTTCACCTTCTCTGTATTTTTTGGTTTCTATACTCTTCCCTCACAGTATTGCGGTCCACGTTTTCCTTGACGCTTCAAGCGCATCGTGTATTCCAATGGGACCTTCATATGTCAAAAATAGCGCCGAGAGAGAAGGCTGCTGCATCATCAAGCTCCTGAATTCGGTGGCGGTGTCACTTAATTTCCGGTGCTCTATTATCCTTTATTGGGTTTACAGGAACTTTTTATCTTTCTATTGATAATATTTGTATACGCTTAAGAAAAGTGCTTTAGCTGAGAATTTCTGTACTCCTCAATATTTTTTCGTAAGAAACTATTGTTATTCCCCTGTGATGCGCATAAATCTTGATACTTTTAAATGTGACGCCTCTATCAACCGTCCAGTTGACCAACAACGTTATTGCCGAAGACGTTGGCCTCAAGTGCTACCACGTGATATCACAACACACGCTCTGGGTTCGCAGGCTGAAGCGCTTGGCTCTCCAATAGAGCTCTGAACATTTGCAGCCTATTGCAGAATTGGTCCGACAACAGAAGCTTATATGTTAATTGAACAATTTCTGCGCGAGACCTTTAAAAATGTTAAAATATTTGGCTGTCTCTAGACATTCTCTCAAATGTGTTCCGCATTTGCATGCTTTTTGGGGCATAGAGATGGTTTCTACTGCAATAAAATGCTAAACATTGAGGTGTGAGCGTTGAGCTTCTACAACTTCTAAGAGCTTCCAATTGAATAATATCATTGGAAGCTGACGTCTTGAATACTTATATGACGGCGTTTATGGGCTTGGTGAAACACTATTTTCTGAGGGGTGATTTATGTGCAAAAGGTCTTGCGCAATATTTGACGACCTAATAAACAAGTATATCGCCGCAAACTCTCCCCTTGCATTATGGAAGACTCAAGCTCTTTTTGATGTCTTCCATTTTCCAGAAATATACCTTCCTGTCTCTATTGTCAGCTGTGTGGCTGCTGATATCTTGTTCTATGGCCACCCTCGAAACATACGAGAGATTTGTGTAACAGGACGATTTCGTTTCTCTAAGAGAAACTCTTTTGTTCCTCCTACCAAAGTTTCTGGTCAGCAAATTTGCACCGGATTGTGCACAAATATATGCTTCCAGGAACACCTAATATTCCCTAGCGGCTTCAAATATGCTTTAATCAGAGGAGAGACGTCAGCATAAGTGGACATGGTTGCACACACCCGAGGAATCAGCGCAATCATTCAAGCAGAATCTCAATTTTTTAGAATTATCTAGAAATCAATCGACAGATATCTACGCCGAGTCTTCGTGAGCACCGGTTTTCCGCCTTCTCCTGTGTTGCACTGTTTGGAACCAGGCGCCCTGCCTGTCATTTCTTAGCCTCGTAGCTTCCACAGTGCTAAGGGTGCCTTCTTCCTCACCCCAATAAACAACATCCACGCCAAGTGTCCTCATGTAAGCCAAAGTAACCAATGAACAATAGCAAGAAATACCAACGAATGCCGTCATTGAAGCACGGTGAAGTTTTTCAGCTGCTGTTGTGAATGTTGTAGAAAAAAGACCGCACACGGTGATTTTCCCTTGACTGGCATCTCCTTAATGATGTCAGATTGTTAATGATTTCAGTACCAATCTTGCTCTGAACAATTTTTTGCGGATGGCTGCATTGTTTCATGCTGAAATGATTACCAAGCGTAACGAAGAATGGTGCATTTCAAATACCGCTTACCGCGTTAACGGAGGTGCACTGATGACTGCTGCGAATCACGATATCATGATAGTACCAATACTATACAACTGCTGGAATGGGTATATGAGTTGTAATTACAGCAAAAACTGTAACAGTCTTATTTTCGTGCAGAGGAACTGGAAGTTTGTCTTTTACAAGTATTAATACCACTGCAAAAAAAAACGCGTAACCCATGTACCATGTGGCACCCATTACCATTCATGCATAAATTTTTGTGGAGGAATGTAGAACCATTACTATAAAGCACGAACCGGACACTAGGCGGTTAGCGGAGCGCCTACCGTCACCTCTGCTACTGTGCCTGCGCAGTTCGGTCTGGGGCGGCCAATGCGCCAGGCTTAGAGGTTGTATTCCTTTAATTGCAGTACGACGTTTTCTTTATTCGTTATTATCTCTAGTTAAATAATGTAAACAAATTCTTAGCGGCCGAGCATACAAATGGCCCATGAGTGTTTCAAGAAATTTTTTTTTATCCTACCAAGACCGCATTCTCAGGACTAAGGTCGTTTTCTCTAGTTCGCACCTTTCCATTTCGTTCAATAAATGAACCCTGATTTCAAACCGACATCGCTTCCTTTGGTACTTAAGAATCAGTCGTTAAGGTAAAGAGCTTTAGGAATACGCTGCTATCTGTTTTTTAAAGATCTGCAGCAAGTACCTCAACGACTGGGAAATTACAGCGGCCAGGTCATTTTTTGTATAGCGGTAAAGCAGAATGCAAACTAAAGGCACACAAGCAGCGTAATCAGTCGAGTGAAATAACTGGTAATTTTGTATGCAGAAAACAGATGCTCGTATAGTTTTGATAGAGTCTCTTTAATATTTTTAATTGTCTAGGATTGGCATGTCACGTGTAATGCGGCGATGCTGGACATCAGCTAGAAGCCGAGCGGGCCGTCGAAAGCAACGCCTTGTTAAGGGTGAAGTTGAGGGGATACCTACAATGGCTAGTAAGTGAATAACAAGCAGAGAAGGGCACACAACGCATTGTTCAAAACGAAACAGGGATGCTGCTGAACGCGGCAAGGAGATAAAAAAATAACAAAACAAACAGCTATCTCTATCTTAAGGTGTCGACCTAAGTACGAATTCTGTAGCACTAACGGTGTAGCACTGGCTACTTTCTCCGCGCCGCGTATGTTTTAAATCGGTCTCGTCCAAATCACGTACGCCACTCCGCACCACCTAACAAAGCACTTCAGCGACTAACCCCTTTGAAGTTGAAAACGAGCCTGATACGCGATTGGTTCCAATCGCGCCATCACGAGTGAACGATGCATGTCTGGAAGCTTGCTTTATATAAAGACAAACTGAACCTTCTCTCTGGATTTTTTACGTTTCCACAGTGAAATATTCTCCGCAGCTCTGGTACTGTGTCTAAACTCACACTACATACCACAATATATATCGTTGTACTAATACCCGTTCTTCTGAACACTTCGTGTGTGTTCATTGTTTAGCCAAAAGCTACGCCGCGGACAGATGTAGGCTTCATATGTTAGAGTTTTCCACGTCGGCGGGCGCTGATCCTTGCGAGCGGCAGACAAGGTAGAATGACTAACACAAACAATGCTACGCTTTTCCGCCGGCAACCTGTGACTTTCACTTTTACTGCAGAAACCAGACAGCCACGGCGCGCTTTTCTTAATGTCACAGGGAATCATTTACACCCCAGCTGGAAAGCATTCCGATATAAAAAACTACCGAAAGGTTCCCTCGAAGTTTTTTCTCCGGTTCGACATCCCGTGGCGCCAGATGTTCTTCGCTCTTTCCAAGCGAAGTTCGCCTCAATGAGACGAAATTGTAAGACTCGCACTGTGAGCATAGAGTTCCATAAAATATGGAGCTTTTGCGTTTCCTGGGAGGTGAAAACAGTCTATACGAACATCTGCTCAAGCCATAGCACGAACAATGGAATTGAAGGTGTGTGAAAACACAACCTCTGAAAGAGATAGGGTGTTGTCTGCGATGCCACAGGTCTCAGTTTTATTCCCCCTCTAGTTCTTACTTGACTGAATGAAATTTACGCCACTGCTTTCGGAAGTTGGACCTTGTAACATACCACTCTTCATTTCTGGCCTTTAATATCACCCGTGATGCAATACTGAAAAAAGTCACTGTGCACAGTGACTGAGTCTCGGCGTCTTAGACGGAGTAAGCTGATAAATTGTCGAAAGCCGGCGCTCACGTGCATTACTAGAAAGCGGTGGTCTCTTCCATTCTAGCCTATCACGGCTAGCAATTTATCCAAGATAAACCTTGTTTAAGATCCTTGGCACAAAGATGATTCTACACAGCCCACGAAAGAAGTAAAACATACATCCTAATATTCAATGAATACTAGCGTGTTTTTCCACTCGAAGAATGGTAATGTTTATTTTTTCACTGAAATGCAATGACAAGTGGAATTAGAAATGGTAGCAAGAGACGGGAAAGCCCAGATATATTCTAATAATTTTTTTACGACACTGCATCACACATTTCTAACAATATATAGTAAAGACTATGACCAGTCCCAGCTAAAGCGTTGCTTACGGGAGCTCACAGCAGCGCAATCAGCTGACGCGGACACATGTGCACCAAACAAATTAGAGGTGTATTGCAGCATTACTTTAATGTAACCTCTTCCACAATTTTGTCTTTCTCATCGTCTTTGGCAGGCGTAAGGATGAAATGCAATACCGGAAAGCCTCTGTACATTTAAATCACGCTTCATGTATGGTGAAACTGCATTCTTCTGTCGGCAAGTTTATTTGGTTACTAGAGGTGCACCCCCTTCATATGATTCCGTTTTCAAAACTAGGTTGCGCGCTTACAAAGCCTGTTTGAGTCTTTAGATGCCTAGCTGCCACAGCATGGGTGTATACAGAACACTATATTTGCCGGTTTACGTACATAATGCGCTGATTCGTTCAGCTCGGTTCAAGTTTTTTTGCTGAAGAGCGAGTTCCCTGCCCCTGGTCGCTTTTAAGGGTCGCGCATCTGTATTGATTGCATTAGGCCTCAGTGAACCGTTCGGGCGCAGTTGCTGTATTGTCGTTTCCGTTGGCGGCTAAGAACAGCTGCCAAATAGTATTAACTTTTAGACTTGTTATCCTTTCACCATTTCGGCTCTGTTGCTGGACAGATATGCAGCAGCGCTGCCTGCAAACAAGCTGATGCGCCGACAAAACAGATCAAAGGTATGCGGACAATTTCGCCGCTAGACAATACTATGTGTCTGCCTCATAAACCAGCGCTAAAGGCAGTGCGATACACAAAAAGTTTTGAGTATCAATTAACAGACATGCTCTCTCTGAGCTCTCCGTTGTGAGAAATCCAATTCAGGCTTTAGTGCGCAAAAAATGTTTGCGCGACATATACCAGAAGGAATACATCGAAAAGGCTGGGTTATTCTTTCAGAATCCCGTTTGTCGTACCTTGCGTTTTGCGTTGCTCTGATTGGTAAAAAGTGGGTGGGATGATTGTATTCAGTGCAATGATTTTAATTATACATCCAGGATCGTTTATGAGCATGTGATAATTTGCATTTCTGCATCCTCAATAAAATTAGTTTTAAATCAGCGATGAATCCAATCTTGTTCTGCTTTTTTGTAAAGGCGGTCAGAAAATTTGTACAGTATGCACCGTGAATGTGCAGCGTGCTCTGTTCAATATCTGTTATAAACTTCAGGCCTCATTTTGACGATCTGTGCGCCTTCACGACGTTTCCTGCTTAGAGATAAGATGCAATATGAGCAAAGTTTTTGTGTGTTGCGCGGACAACCTAACCACACGACAAGAATGTAGTTTATGCTTACAATCATGCACAACATTTACAATTGCTGCCTACATACCATTTCAGGGCCCTACAGTTTGCACGCAAGTAGAATTGTCGTCATTTTAGACTCTGCCTCGTTCATGATTAAACTGCGCGTACGAACGGGGGCAGAGACAGAAAAGACGTGCACACACAGAGCGCTCTTTGTGGGTGCGTGTTTCCTGTCTCTGTACTCGTTCTTTCGCGCAGTTTAATCATGAAACGGCAGCTCTAATTAGCCCGCCCTTCTTAGGACACTGCTTAATTCGATTTAGGGGAAGTAAGGAGGTACTAATATCTAATCATAAACAGCAATGCTTCCTGGCAGCATAAGGGCCTCACAGAAAGACCTCCACTTAGCGACCTGCACCCCCCCCCCCTTTTTTTTTCATCCTGACCACTAAATGCTCTTCTCTTTTTTTACCCGACTCACTCTCCCTCTGCCCTGCTGCGCTTACCTTTTCATGGAATCGAGCACGTTTCCTTAGGGGACGAACTGTTAGGTGATCTCCGCCGTACATCTGATATCCTTTACCTGTTTAGTAGTGTATGTTTTATAACATACTTTTGGTACCCTTCTGTCTATTTCTCTCCCCTGTATATTAACCTTACCAACATAATAGGTAGCTCAGCCTGTAATGGCATTTACCATCTCCAACAAAAAGTTCCCGACCCCCACAGTCATAAAAGGAATCGATGTGAGGTATGAGGTTAATTAATTATCCCCGCCAGAAAGTGGTTTTCATCTCTCAGGTATTTTTCCTCTACTTCTACTTCTCATACCTGGGGCATATTTCTTCTAAAGGGCGACATGGATTCATTTTCTTTCTAAATCTTTCTTTAGCGTCAGATAATTAATTTTTGACACTTTATTAACGCACATAGGGATGTCCAATTTTTTCTTCTTATACGATATACGTAATTCTCATGGCAGACCACATTTAAATTCAACACGAGATTATTTCCTTACGGCATCTGATATAACCCAGCACATCTTCATCAGGCTGTGCCGATTTCAATCCCCTGGAAGACCTTTAGATGGTGGACATACCAAGAAATTACAAAACCAAAAACCTCCCTGTCTACACCACTTACGGCAGAACAGGCTCCTTCGGAAGAGAGAACGAACAAGCAGCCCCAAACCCAGAAGTCTTCTGGAGGGCGTACCCGCACATAGAAAGAAGCTTTCAAACCTCGCCATTGCGTCTCTCTGTTTCCTTCTCTGGTTGCGTTTTCTTGCGGTTCATGCCGAATTTTTTAGCCGAAACAAGTAATGCGTATGCAGTCCCCTCTAGCTGCTGTTGTCCATGTAGATTTACTTTCTTTTTAGATTAGCTGTTTCGAATTGGGGGAAAAAATTGGTTTTTTCTGGAAAGGAAATGGCGCAGTATCTGTCTCACATATCGGCGGACACTTGATTCCCGCCTTAAGGAATGGGATAAAGGAAGGACTAAGAGAAGAAAGGAAGAAAGAGGGGCCGTAGTGGAAGGCTCCGGAGTAATTTAGACCACCCGAGGATCTTTAACATGTACTGAGATCGCACAGCACACGGACGCCTTTCGCGTTTCGCCTGCATTGAAACGCGGCCGCTGCGGTTCGAAGGAGGCGAAACGCAAAAGGCGCCCGTGAGCTGTCCGATGTCAGAGCTAAATTAAAATGAAAATTTCAATCGGTTTTCAGCTTATCCACTTCAAAACGCAGCACTTTCCTATAAACGTCATATTGAAACATACGTATTTATCCAGAGCGATCCGCGCGATTTTCCTTCGCGCTGACGCTGATCAAAAATTAAAAAAAAAAAACTATCGCTGTCCTAGATCGCTGTCGCTGTTCTGCTTGCTTCGTGTCGAAACAATGCGAGAATTGCACTGCGCACTTCTATCCCTGTTTTATTGTTCATGCGCTGTCAATTTCCTATCATCGCAATATTTTTTCGCAAGCAAATGTTTTTGCTCCCTTCCTATGCGCATAGTTCAAGGTACCTTTCAAGGTAACATAAGTTCAAGGTAACATAACGCTGATTTGTGCAACCGGGCCATTTTGGTTTGGCGCCTTAGGCGAAGCGAGCCAATACAAAGGGGATACCCGGAGCTTGCGCCCATTAGTAGAAAGCAGTGGTCTCTTCCATTTTAGCGCACTACAGGTGGCCATTTGTCCATTATAAACCTTGTTTAAGATACATGGCAGAAAGAGGATCCTGCAGACCACGCAAAAAAAGTAAGATCATAGCATCTAAAAATAACTGTAAATATTGGTGCCTTTTGTCAACCCCAAAATTGCCATGTAAGTTATTTAATTGAAAAGCGATTAGAACTGGACTTGGAAAAATTAGCAAGAAATGACAAAAGCACAGATATATTCCTTTTTTAGGATGTTGGTGCACAGATTTTAAAAAATAATCAAGCCTATGAGCATTCCCAGCTGAAGCATTGCTTTGAGTAGTTCACAGCAGCGTAATGCCGCTGACGCTGACAGATTTGCACCAAACACATTAGACTGTATTCGAGCATGACAATGTTCCCTCTTCCAAAATTTTGTATTTCTCATCATCATTGGCAGGCTTAAGCAGGGAATGCAATACCGGAAGACCTCTGTACATTTAAAAAACGTTTCATGTATGGTGAACACAATAAACACACTACACAAAGAACTATTTACATATATACAACGCTACCGCCTGGGCCCCCGTTGCCGCCTGGGCCCCCGTCACGGCGCCATTAGGTCATGATGCCATTAGGCCATGACGTAAATAAAGTTGTTCCTCCTCCTCATGTATGGTGAAACTGCATTCTTCTGTCGGCAAGTTTCTTTGGTTACTAGAGGTGCCACCGCCTTCATATGCTTCTGTTTTCAAAACTAGGTTGCGCGCTTACAAAGCCTGTTTGAGTCTTTAGCTGCCTAGCTGCCACAGCATGGGTGTATACAGCACACTATATCTGCCGGTTTAAGTAGATAATGCGCTGATTCGTTCAGCTTGGTTCGTTTTTTTGCTGAACAGCGAGTTCCCTGCCCCTGGTTGCTTTTAAGGGTCGCGCATCTGTATTGATTGCATTAGGCATCAGTGAAGCGTTCGGGTGCAGTTGCTGTCTTGTCGCCTCTGTTGACGGCTGAGAAGAGATGCCAATAGTAATAACTGTTAGTCTTGCTATCCTTTCACCATTTCAGCCCTGTTGCTGGACAGATATGCGGCAGCGCTGCCTCCAAACAAGTTGATGCGCCGACCAAACGGACCAAAGGTATGCGGACAATTTCACCGCTAGACAATACTATGTATCTGCCTCATAAACCAGCGCTAAAGGCAGCAAGATACAGAAAAAAATTGGAGCATCGATAAACCTAGACGTTCTCTCTGAGCTCTCGGTGGTGAAAATTCTACTTCAGGCTTTAGTGCGCGAAAAATGTTTGCGCGCCATCTAGCAGAAGGAATACACCTAAAATATTCGGTTATTCTTTCAGACTTTTTTTTTGCTGCACCTTCCGTTTTGCGTTCCTCTAACTGGTAAAAAGTGGGTGCGATGATCGTATTGAGTCGGATAATTTTAATTATGCATCTAGGGTCACTTATAAGCATGTGATAATTTGTGTTTCTGCATCCTCAATGCAATTAGTTTTAAACTAGCGATGAATCCAGTCTTGTTCTGCTTTTTGTAAACACGGTCAGAAAATTAGCACAGTATGTACAAATAATGTGCAACCCTGCTCTGTTAAATCTTTGTTGTCAACTTCAGGCAATAATTTGACGGTTTGTGCACCTTCAAGACACTTCCTGCTCAGAGATAACATGCAGTATGAAGGAAAGATCTTGTCTGTTGCGCGGATAACCTTAGCGCACGACAAGAATGTAGTCTATGCTTACAATCATGCATAAGTTTTAGAATTGCTGCCTAGATATCCTTTCAGGGACATCAAATGGGTGCAAAGGTAAAATTGTCGTAATTTAACAGTGTGAGTAATTTAATTTAGGGGACGTAATGAGTCATTAACATCTCACTATTAAACTACATTGCTTTCATTGCAGCACAACGGCCTCCCTCGTTGGCCTCCAGTTAGCGGCCTGCACCCCCACGTTTCGTCACCGTTACAACTAAAGGCTCTTCGCTTTATTTGCCCGAATCACTCTCCCTCTACCTTGTTGTGCTTACTTTTAGATGGCTTCCAGCTGGTTACCTTTAGGGACGAACAGATATGTGATGTCCGCAGTGCATTTAATATCCATGTCCAGTTCCTTTACCTGGTTTAGAAGGAAATATTTTATGACATACTTTTGGTGCCCTTCTGTCCGTTTCTCTCTCCTGTATATTAACATTACCATGGGAAGCTCAGGTTATATACTGACATTTACCATCTGCTACAAATTGTTCCCGACACCATGAGTCATAAAAGAAATTTATGTGAGGCATAAGTTTATTTAATGATCAGTGCCTGAAACTGTTTTCATCTCTCAGGCATTTTCTTCTACTTCTTTTGATTTTCACATCTCAGGTATTTTTCTTTTAAAACATGACAGAGCTTCTTTGTCTTTCTAAATCATTTTTAAATGCCAGATATTTTCTGCAAATTATTAACGCACTTAAGACTCTCCAGCTTTATTCACCTTATGCGTTAAAGATACTACTCATTGGCAGACCACTCTTAAATTTAACAAAAAATTATTTTCTTACGATGTCTAGTATGACACCGCAGATATTCATAAGACTGCTCTGATTTCAATTCCCTGGAAGGCTTTTATATCGTCGGCATCTCAAGAAATTACAAAATAAAAAATTCCCCTATCTATACCGCTTACGGCAGAACAGGCTCCTTTAGAAGACAGTAAGAACAAGCATCCCCACACCAAGCTGTTTCTAGAAGGCGCCGCCACACAATGGAAGTTGCTTTTAAACCTCGCCATTGGATCCCTCCGTCTCTTTCTCTGGTTGCGTTTTTTTGCAGTTCATGCCGAATCTGCTAGCCGAAACAAGTACTGCGCATGCAATCTCCAAGGGCTGCTCTAGTCCATGTGGATTTTCTTTTCTATTCCTGTCTACTGTGCCAAATTTTAAAATGAATATTTCTCTCGGTTTTCAGCATGTCCACTTTGTACGCAGCATTTTGTGTAAACACCATATTCGAATGTAAACATGTATCAGCATCGATTACCGCGTAATTCCTTTGTGCTGGCGCAGATCGAGAATTTTTTTGAAACTCTCGCTGTCATATATTGTTGTCGCTGTTCTGTTTGCTTCGTGTCGAAACCATGCGAGAAGTGTACTGCACACTTCTATCCCTGTTTTATTGTTCATGCGCTGTCAATTTCGGAACATCGCAATATTTTTTCGCAAGCAAAAATTTTTGCTCTCTTCGTAAGCGCATGATCATGATATCTTTAAATGTCACGCGTTTGCCAATCGCTCTGTCGCCAAAAACGTTTAGGCCAAGGACTCTGACAGCCAGCGCGATCGCGGGTTTGTCAATACGTGCTTTGGGGTGCCAGGATGACTTGCTATGGTCTCGAATCCAACTTCGAAGATTCGCAGCCTTTAAAGAACAGCTGCAATAGCAAAACCTTATATTTTGATTCAACATTTTCTTCGCGAGAGCTTTAGAAATGATAAAATATTGGCTCTTCTCTAGACCCTCTCTGAAAAGTTTTCGCATCTGCACGTCTTATGACACATGAAGTTGTGTTTCATTTGAATAAAGTGCTAAACTTTGAGGTGTGAGTGGTAAGGTGTGGAATATTCTTAACGGCTGTAGTGTAAAAATCATTAGATGCTGACGTCTTCAACACTTAAACAGTAGCGCTTAACAGAATAGTGAAACACGGTATTTTCTTGGGGCTGATTTATGTGTAAAAGGCCTTGCCGAATATTTGATGATATAATAATCAAGCATAGTGCCGCACATCTCCCCTTGTGTAATAGAAGAATAAAGCTCTTCTCGATGTTCTCCTTTCTTTAGGAACACACCTTCGCACATCTATTGTTAGCTACGTTTTTGTTCCATCGCCACTTTTGAAACATAACGCTGACTTGTGCAACCGGGCCATTTTGGTTTCTCTCAGAAAAAGACATCATTCTTTCCTTAGTTCTTGCTCAAGAAAGTTGCACCAGATTGTGCACTATATTTGTTTCTAGAAACAACTTGCATAGCCCGAGGAAACAGCGAAATCATTCCATGAGAATCTCAATTCTTTCGACTCATCTACAAAGACAGTCGACAGATACCTGCTCGAAGACTTGGTGATCGCCGGTTTGGCACCTTTTCCTCGGTTTCAAAGTCTGCAGCCAGGCGCCCAGCATGCCATTTCGTCACCTGCAGCTTCCACACTGCTAAGAGTTTCTTTTTCCTTGCACTACAAAACAGCATCCGCTTCTAGTGTCCCCATGTAAGGCAAAGGAATAAATAAACAGGTGCAAAAAATACCAACAAATGCCGTCAGTGAAGCATCGTGAAGTTCTCTGGTTGTTGTTGTGAATCTTGTAAAAAAAGACGGCACACGGCGATTTTGCCTTGACTGGCCTCGTCTTATTAGTGTCAAAGTATTAACGAAGTCAGTGGCAATATCGCTCTGAACAAATGTTCGTGGATGGCCGACCTGTTTCATACTGAAATGATGGATACGTGTAACAAAGGATAGTAGGTTAGAAATACCGCTTACCGAGCTAACGGAGGCGCACTCATGACAGCGGCGAATCACAATATCATGATAGTACCAGTGCCATACAACTGCTGGAATCGGTATATGAGTTGTTAATTACAGCAAGCGCTGTAACAGTCTTGATTTCGTGCAGAGAAATATGAAGTTTGTTTTTCACAAGTATAATTAGCCCTGAAAAAAACGCGTTACCCATGTACCATGTGGTACCCATTACTAGTAATGGATAAATTTATCTGGAGGAATGCAGAAGCATTAATATCAAGCACGTACCGGACACGAGGCGTTTAGCAGAGCGCCTACTGCCACCGCTACTTCTGCGCATGTGCAGTTTGGTGTGGGGCGGCCAGGGGGCGCTGGATGCAGGCTAGCCGCGCTTGTGGTTCAGGGGTAGAGACTAATCAGTTCGTGAGCACTGCTGGGGCGCGGTGCGTTGTAGTGTTGGGACTACGCACTATGCTAAAATTTTCTGCACTATAGACAAAGTAATTTTGTGTCCTTTAAACAATCATTGAGATGTGATACTGCTAAAATTGCAATGAAGAGTATTTTATGTCTTTACAGTGTTTTCAAAGGTCGAGCTACATTGAAACGCCAATGATATACCTTTCCACTGCAAATATACGCCTCACGGCGTATGAACAAAAATGAATGCGCGAATTCGAAGGAGTGAATTGAGATAGCTGTTATCATAAATAGATAGATAAAGAGGAGGAGGGAAAGGCAGGGATGTTAACCAGAAAGTGGTTCCGGTTGGCTACCCTGCATTGGGGAAGAGGAATTAGGGGACTAAAGGGAGGAAGAGAGAAGGGGAAAATGGCATAACACACACACACACGCACAACGCTGTCACAATTTGTCACTCAATCCAGTCGCTCTCAAGTAGGCAAAGAGTGCCTTGTATGCCTTGAGGGCAGTCGACTGCTGTGGCCACGAACCGCCGATCTTTTGCTTTGTTAATGGGCGAGGATCGAGGCGGTCCAGGGCGCAACACAGTGTATGCCTTGCACTCTAAAATGCGGGGCACTCACAGAGAAGATGAGCGATGCTCTCCTCAAAACCACAGCTTTCCAAGGCAGGTCTGTCGGCCATCCCCATCCGGAAAGCATAGTGGTTGGTAAAAGCGACACCGATCCATAAACGGCATAACAGTGTGGCTTCGCGACGTGATAAGTTACGTGGAAGACGAAGACGCAGTCCAGGGTCCAGTGCCTTGAGGCGGAGGTTGCAAAACTCTCCCGTGTTCCACGCTGAAAGTGTGAGCTTCAGCGCCAAAAGGCGAAGCCCACACGCAGCCTAAGGTCTTGAAATTCGGATCATCACTGGAAGCCCGTCGCTGTGAGCAGAACGCGCAGCTGCATCGACCAGGTGATTGCCGCTAATACCACAGTGTCCTGGCAGCCATTGAAAAATGATGTCATGATCTTTGGATACGGTGCCGTGGTACAGTAGACAGATCTCAGGAACAAGTTGTTCCTGCGACCCGCGTCGTAGCGCAGTTTTCAGGGCTTGAAGGGCTGCTTTTGAGTCGGTGAACACCATCCAGTCATATGGAGGTTCCTGAATGATGAACTCAACCGCAGCCCGTAAGGCTGCGACTTCCGCACCAGTTGAAGATGTTGGATAGGTCGTCTTCACTTTCATGAAGATGGATCTGGCCGGTATCACCACCGACCCCGCAGAACTGGTCGAGTGAACTGATCCATGTGTGTAAACATGTATGCGGTGACTGTGGTAAGAATGCAGGTGATTCAATGTCAGTTGTTTGAGAGCGGGCAGTGATACACCAGCTTTATTCGTAATGCCAGGAATATAAAGGTGAACCCGAGGTTTATGAAGACTCCATAAAAAACTAATAATTACTATTCGCTAATTTCCTTCTTGGTTGTTAATGTAACGTGATTGCGTTCTTAACTTCTTTGCTTTCATTTGCGTGTGCTCCTTAATGAGGTCTTTCATTTGTATGTTATTGCATCCAACTGTAGTTTGGAACATGCTTTGGAACAAGCAAACAAATAAACGCCTTACTTTTTACTCGTTCTTAAAGGGTGCACAAAACTGATTACTTATAAGCGTCACATGTTTTCAAAAGCAAATCATTTCACAGAAGAATTGAGGTTGATAACAATGATTTCACATGTGAATGTAGTGCATACAGAGCAACGTTTACTCTGCTAGTGATAGGCCAAACCCCCTGAAGGAAGAGTAAGTCATACCGAAAGTTTTCCTGCATATTTCAAGAAAGTAACAATGCCATAAATAACGGTGCCATTTTATAAAACTCGCACCGTCTTCTTTACTCAACTCTGGGGAGCCTTTCATGAACCAATATAATATTTCATTTTGTTAGCTCACTGATGAAACGGTCAGTTTCACATCAACTGTAAAAGAGAACCCATCTTCATCCAGGAACCGAAATATATAAATGTTTTTCGAATGTCCTTTATTGAGATACAGGCAGCAATATTAAATAACATTTATCAAATTTTCTTCGTTGGTCTTCACAATTGCTGAAAACAATGGTAGAATGAAGCAGCTAGCCAGATAAATAATCAAAGAGCGTTGAGTAGCCTCCTTTTATTTTGCTTGTTTTATGAATGAATCCCGAGGCATTCGTGAAGAGAGATGAACTCGTGATTTAACTTAAGCGCGATAGATATTTTAAAACTCGTACTTACTTTCTTCATCAACTTTTACGAGCACTTTGACTCATTCTGTGGCCCTATCTGCGTAAAGCTCTTGTTTTTAGTCTTTCCCCTCCGCCTAGCGTCACGTAAGGTTCGAGTCAGTCCAATATGCGACTCGTAACCGCCGCCAGAAATCTATTGCTCATGAATTTGTGCTTCAATGGCGCTATCTGTCTCGCCGTGCTCAAATGCGCCAGGCTTTGAGGTTATATACTATTCATTACCATACCTCGTTTGCTACATATGTTATTAGCGCTAGTTAAACAGTGTACACAAATTCTCAGCGGCCAAGCACGCAAATGGCCAATGAGGGTTTCAAAACTTTTATTTGCCCTACCAAGACCTCATTATCAAGACTACAATAATTTTCTCTACTTCACACTCTTTCCTTAAGCTCAATAAATGAATAATAATAATAATAATAATTGTTTTTTTAAGAAATGAATTGGCGCAGTATCTGTCTCATATATCGTTGGATACATGAACCGCGCCGTGAGGGAAGGGATAAAGGAGGGAGTGAAAGAAGAAAGGAAAAAGAGGGCAGTAGTGGAGGACCCGGAATAATTTCGACCACCTGGGGATCTTTAACGTGCACTGACATCGCACAGCACACGGGCGCCTTAGCGTTTTGCCTCCATAACAACGCAGCCGCCGTGGTCGAGTTCGAACCCGGGAAGTCCGGATCAGTAGCCGAGCGCCCTAACCACTGAGCCACCGCGGCGGGTCTTTAAATGAACCCAGATTTCAAACTAACGTCGCTTCCTTTGGTAATGACGAATCAGTCGTTAAGCCAAAGAGCTTCACCAATGCGTTGCTGTCTGTTTTTTAGAGATATGCAACAAGTACCTCAACGACTCGGAAATCACAATGGGCAAAAAGTAATCACTTTTTGTATCGCAGTAAAGCAGAATGCAAATTAAAGACACGCAAATACCGTAATCAGCCGAGTGAAATAATTGGTAATTTTGTAAGCTGAAGAAAGATGCTCGTGTAGTTTTATTAAAACCTTTGTAATATTTTTAACTGTCTAGGGAAGGCGTGTCGCGTGTGACGTGGCGATGCTGGACATCAGCTAGAAGGTAATAGGGCCGTCGAAAGTAACGCCTCATTAAGGGTGAAGTTGAGGGGATGCCTACAGTGACCAGTAAGTGAACGACAAGCAGAGAGGGGCCCACAGTAAAATGTTCAGCACGAAACAGAGATGCTGCTGCAAGCAGCAAGCAGACCAAAAAAACAACAACAAAAAGCTACCTCTATCTTATGAAATTGACCTAAGTACGAATTGTGCGGCAGTAACGATGTAGCACTTGCTACTTTCTCCGCGCCATACTATGTTTTATATTGGTCTCGTTCAAGTCACGCCACGCCGCACCACCTAACAAAGCACTTCAGCGACCGACCCACTTGAAGCGCAAAACGAGCCAGAGACGTGATCGATTCCGATCGTGCCCTCCTGAGCCAACGATGCATGTCTTAAAGCTTGCTGCGTATAAAGGCAAACTCAACCTAGTCTCAGGATTTTTCCCGTCGCAAACATTGAAATATTGAGTGCAGCTCCGGACACTACGGCGTCTAAACACGCTCCATACCACAATCTATACGCGGTGCTAAGCCTCGTTCTTTAGAGCACTTCGCGTGTGTTCATTGTTTAGCCGTGAAAGGGCGCAGTTTTCTTAATGTCACAACAGTTCTTTTACGCACCTGCTGGAAAGCATTCCACCCGAACAAACTACTGGGAAGTTCTCTAGTTGTTTGCCCACCTGTTCCAGGTCACGTGGCGGCAGATGTTCGCTCTTTCCAAGGAAAGTTCGCCTCAGTTGGAAAAAGTTGGAAAAGTCCCACTTTTGGCATACAGTTTCAGAAAATACGAACCTCATGCATTTCCTGGGAGGTAAAAGCAAGTCATGCAAACATACGGCCAAGCCGTAGTGCCAGCAATGGAGTGCAATATGTATGGAAACACAATCTCTGCAAGAGATAGGGCGTTGTCTGGGATGCCACAGGTCTCTTTTATTCCCGCTGTGGTTCTTACATCACAAAATGTAAGTTACGCGTCTGCTCTCTGAAGTTGAACATTTGTAACAGACCACTCTTCATTTTTAGCTTATAAAATCACCCACAATGCTATAGTGAAAAAAGGCAATGTTCGCAGTGGCAGAGTTTTGTCGCCTTAGGCGAAGTGAGCCAATACACTGGGGATACCCGGCGCTTGCGCCCATTAGCAGAAAGCAGTGGTCTCTTCCATTTTAGCGCACTACAGGTGGCCATTTGTCCATTATAAACCTTGTTTAAGATACATGGCAGAAAGAGGATCCCACAGAGAACACTAAAAAGGTAAAATCATAGCATCCAAAAATTTCAGTAAACTTTAGAGCGTTTTGTCGACTCCAAAAATTGCCATGTAAATTATTTCACTGAAAAGCGATTAGAACTGGACTTTGAAATGGTAGCAACAGATAGCAAAAGCACAGATAGAGTCTTTATCTACGATATTGGTCCACAGATTTAAATAAAAATAAAGCCTATGAGCTTTCCCAGCTGAAGCATTGCTTAGGGAAGTTCACAGCAGCGTTTTGCAGCTGACGCGGACAGATGGGCACCAAACAGATTAGCGCTGCATTCCAGCATGATATGAATATACTCACTTCCAAAATTTTGCATTTCTCATCGTCATTGGCAGGCGTAAGCAGGAAATGCAATACCGGAAAGCAGCTCTACATTTAAGAACATTTTCTGTATGGTGAAACAGCATTCTTCTGTCGGCAAATTTATTTGGTTACTAAAGGTGTCACCGCCCTTCACATGCTTCTGTTTTCAAAACTAGGTTTAGCGCTTACAGAACCTGTTTGATTCTTTAGCTGCCTAGCTGCCACCGCAAAGATGTAGACAACACACTCAGTATCTCTGCCGGTTTAAGTAAATAATGCGCTGAATCGTTCAGCTCGCTTCAAGTTTTCGTGCTGGACAGCGCGTTCACTGTCCCTGGCTGCTTTTACGGGTCGTGCCTCTGCAGTGATTGCACTAGGCCTCAGCGACACGTTCGGTCGCATTTGCTATCTTGTCGCATCCGTTGACGGCTAAGAACAGCTGCAATGGTAATAACTGTTAGTCTTGCTATCCTTTCACCATTTCGGCCCTGTTGCTGGACAGATATGCGGCAGCGCTGCCTCCAAACAAGTTGATGCGCCGACCAAACGGATCAAAGGTATGCGGTCAATTTCACCGCTAGACAATACTATGTATCTGCCTCATAAACCAGCGCTAAAGGCAGCAAGATACACAAAAAAATTGGAGCATCGATAAACCTAGACGTTCTCTCTGAGCTCTCGGTGGTGAAAATTCTACTTCAGGCTTTAGTGCGCGAAAAATGTTTGCGCGCCATCTAGCAGAAGGAATACACCTAAAATATTCGGTTATTCTTTCAGACTTTTTTTTTGCTGCACCTTCCGTTTTGCGTTCCTCTAACTGGTAAAAAGTGGGTGCGATGATCGTATTGAGTCGGATAATTTTAATTATGCATCTAGGGTCACTTATAAGCATGTGATAATTTGTGTTTCTGCATCCTCAATGCAATTAGTTTTAAACTAGCGATGAATCCAGTCTTGTTCTGCTTTTTGTAAACACGGTCAGAAAATTAGCACAGTATGTACAAATAATGTGCAACCCTGCTCTGTTAAATCTTTGTTGTCAACTTCAGGCAATAATTTGACGGTTTGTGCACCTTCAAGACACTTCCTGCTCAGAGATAACATGCAGTATGAAGGAAAGATCTTGTCTGTTGCGCGGATAACCTTAGCGCACGACAAGAATGTAGTCTATGCTTACAATCATGCATAAGTTTTAGAATTGCTGCCTAGATATCCTTTCAGGGACATCAAATGGGTGCAAAGGTAAAATTGTCGTAATTTAACAGTGTGAGTAATTTAATTTAGGGGACGTAATGAGTCATTAACATCTCACTATTAAACTACATTGCTTTCATTGCAGCACAACGGCCTCCCTCGTTGGCCTCCAGTTAGCGGCCTGCACCCCCACGTTTCGTCACCGTTACAACTAAAGGCTCTTCGCTTTATTTGCCCGAATCACTCTCCCTCTACCTTGTTGTGCTTACTTTTAGATGGCTTCCAGCTGGTTACCTTTAGGGACGAACAGATATGTGATGTCCGCAGTGCATTTAATATCCATGTCCAGTTCCTTTACCTGGTTTAGAAGGAAATATTTTATGACATACTTTTGGTGCCCTTCTGTCCGTTTCTCTCTCCTGTATATTAGCATTACGACCACAATGGGCAACTCAGTCTATACTGGTGTTTGCCATCTGCTACAAATTTTTCCTGCCCCCCCAGCATTCAGAAAAGGAATGGATGTGAGGCATGAGGTTAAATTATCATCATTGTCAGAAACTGTTTTTATGTCTCGGGCATTTTTCTTCTGCTTTTCATATTTCAGGCATATTTCTTCTAAAGAGCGACAGAGCACCTATGCCTTTCGAAATCTTTCTTTAATGTCAGATAATTAACGTGCTGTGCTTCTAAAGAAAAAGTTATTTGCTTTCAACATCTCATATGACACCGATTATACAGATTCCACCGATGTGAATTCCCTGGAAGACCTTTAGATGCTGGGCAGCCCAAGAAATTATAAAAGCAAAAACTGCCCTGCCTACACCGCTTACGGATGAGCAGGGTGCTCCGGAAGACAGAAAGAACAAGCAGCCCCAAACCTGCAGCTGCTAGCCGAATCAAGTACTGCGTATGCAATCTCCGTGGGCTGCTCTAGTCCATGCAGATTTACTTTTCGTTTCTGATGCTGTTTATCATTAAAATGAATATTTCCCTCAGTTTTAAACATATCCACTTCAACAGACAGCATTTTGTCGCAAACACCATGTTCAAAGATACCTATCAATCATTATCGACCAGCGCGAAATTCTGGTGTGCTGATACAAATAAAAATTTAAAAAAAACTTTCGCTGTCAGATTGGTGACGCTGTTCTGTTCGCTTCATGTCGAAACACTGCGGGAAGTGTACTGCGCACTTCTCTGCCTGTTTTATTGTTCATGCGCTCTCAATTTCTGAACATTGCAATATTTTTATCGGAAGCGATGATTGCTGCTCCCTTGCTGCGCGCAGAAATCATGCTATCTGTAAATGTCACGCCGCTGTCAACCACCCGGTCGGCCAAGAGCGTTTATGCCTAAGGCAATGACACCGAGTGCGACAGCGGGTTTGCCAACGCGCTCTTTGGGGTGCCAGGCTGACTCGCTAGGCTCTCGACTGCAGCTTCGAACATTCGCAGCCTATTAAAGAATTGCTGCAATAGCAAAAGGTTATATTTTATTTCCACATTTTCTTCGCGAGAGATATAGAAAAGATGACGTTGTGATGATGACGATGATGATGATGCCGACGATAAGTTTTTTACGCAAGGGCATCTAAGGGCAAAGAGCGCCAAACTCGAGGTTTTTGGCTGACTCAAGCTAAAATATGTACACAAGTTAAAATGAGCATCAGGTGCAATGCCCTAATAATGCGAGACTACAGTGACGATTACAGTTTGTCAGGAAGGTGCATAAGTCAGATTGATTGGCCTAAAGTGGTGTTTCAAGCTTAAAGAACTGCGGTAAGAGTTGTTACTGATAAGAGACGAAGCCAGGTAGCCTCAACGATAGTTCGCTTCAGCAAGAAGAGCGAGGCATTTGCAGCTATAGCAAAGCTCAGCCTTCTCGTCAGCAATAAGGAGATGCTGCGGTTACTTGGAATAAGAGATCTCTTGCAAGAAACCTACATGACTTAAAATAAAAAAAAACGCTATCCATTCAATACGTGCGATGATCATCTACAGAGGGCTATTGAAAGGCTAAAATATTTGCTTGTGTCCAGACCCGCTATCAGAAGTGTTCCGCATTTGCATGTCTTGTGGGACATGGAGTTATTTTTTATTTCAATAGAAAGCTAAACTTTCAATTGCTAGCGGTGAGGTGTTACATCTTGTCAGCCGTTCCAGTGTAAAAATGCCTTTGGACGTCAACAACACTTGTGTAACAGTGCTTAAGAGAATAGTGACACCATTTTTTCTGAGGGGTGATTTAGTTAGAAAAGGTCTTGCGCAATATTTAAAGATACAACCAGCGAGTATATCGCCGCACACTCTCCCCTTGTGTTGTGAAAAAATGAACTTCTTCTCAATGTATTCTATTTTTTTTAGAAATATACCTTCGCACCTCTATTGTCAGCAATGTGGATATCGATACCTTGTTCCATCACCACCTTGGAAACAAATGACTGAATTGTACAATCAGGGAATTTTGATTTCTCTTTAAAAAAACGCTTTCCTTCCTCTCATTTTATCTTCTGCCCAGGTAAATTGCAATTATTATGCAACATTATATGTTTCTGGAAACAATTATTTCTATCTATAAACATCTAATATGGTCCAACGGCTTGAAACATGCTTAACTCTAATGAGATTTGTCAACATAAGTGACCATGGTTACAGACACCCAAGGAAACGCCCAAATAATTCTATGAATATCTCAATTCTTTCGACTTGTCGACAAGGCAATCGGCAGATATGTGCAGGGAGCACACATAGCGCTCATAAGCGCACGACAAGAATGTAGCCTACGCTCACAATCATGCACAACTTTTAGATGTGCTGCCTACGTACCCCTTCAGAGACACCAAATCTGCACGAAGGTAAAATTTTCGTTGAATAAAATTTTACGTAATTGATTTAGGAGACGTAATGAGGCAACAACACCTCATCATAAGAAACATTGCTTCCTCCACAGTACATTTATTGTCTACAGGTATGTCAACTTCGTTTGCCTAGTTTATTTGCCAATACTTTATAAGATATTTTTGGCAACCACCTGTTTGTTTCTCTCTCTTGTATATTAACTTTACCACTACAATAGGCAGGTCAGCCTATACTGGTATTCACCATTTGCCGGAAAATGTTCCCGTCCCCCGCAGCAATAAAACGAACGGATGCCAAAATAATAATAATAATAATAATAATAATAATAATAATAATAATAATAATAATAATAATAATAATAATAATAATAATAATAATAATAATAATAATAATAATAATAATAATAATAATAATAATAATAATAATAATAATAATAATAACTGGTTTTGGTGGAAAGGAAATGGCGCAGTATCTGTCTCATATATCGTTGGACACCTGAACCGCGCCGTAAGGGAAGGGATAAGAGAGGGAGTGAAAGAAGAAAGGAAGAAAGAGGTGCCGTAGTGGAGGGCTTCATATTAATATCGACCACCTGGCATGGAGTGAATCAATGATCACTGCCTGAATCTGTTTTCATATCGCCGGCTTTTATCTACTATTTATAACTTCTGGTTCACCGTATTGTCTTGTCTATCTGGTACTGATAAATTTTCAGCTGTTAAGCATGAATTCTGTTTTGTTTGCATTGCATATTGTCTGTCTGTATTCATTGCCTCTATGTACGTCGCTAATAATTGGCAATGGCAAATAAATTCACAGAAATTAGTGTAGATACTTGCTCCTTCCATCAAGAGATTGTGAATGCCACAATATGTACAGAGAAATAGAACTTTCTTGCTGCAGCCGAGGGCGGAATCGGGAGAGAACTTAGTGATTTTTTTACATTAAAGTTTCCGGTTGTTGATACTGGTTGGAAATCTAGGCGTAGGTGAATGAGCAGCTCCGCAAATATTTAAGGATGCCACTACTGATAAAGAGAATGAGGTGTTCGCAACTCATGATGGAAATTTTCCCTCTCATTTCAAATCTTTCTTCCTCGGACAGTATGCTACGCGGCAGCAAGTGCACGTGTTTTCTGCTGCGGCACTACATCACCGCTTCTAACAAATCCCAACATAAAGCTGACGCTGCTGTTCTAGCCTTATTACATTTAGACATTCCATGAGTTAAAGCTAAAAAAATTCTTCGAACACGACCATTACATTTTTCAGTCTCCAAATCATCAATGATGGGCACCGACAAGTTAGGATCTAATTTTTTCCCAGACTATATGGACATTTATGGAAAAAGCTTAAACTTTATTCTGCACTTTATAATACCACTGGCGACTGGCACTGGACGTGCCAAGGTAATCGGATTTTTCATATCATTTGTGACATCTTTCGAGTGTTGCCCCCGCGGTGACTCAGTGGTCATAGCGTTGCGCTCCTAAACCTCAAGACGCGGGTTCGATCCTATGGCGGTCTAATTTTGATGGAATCAAAATTCTAGCGGCCCGTGTAGTGTGCGATGTGAGCGTACGCTAAGGAACCTCAGGTGGTTGAAATTTCCACAGTCCTTCATTACGGTGTTTCTCATAGCCTGGGTAGCTTTGGGACGTTAGACTACCATAAACGTAAACGTCTACCCAGAGCCTACTATCCCGCATGCACCCGGGTGCCTCCACCCCCTCTCCTGCTTTTTGGGCTTCCACCCCACTGCTACCCCAACACATATATACTCATGGAGTGTTCGGCTGATCCTCCCCCGACGGGCTCGGAGCTCTCCATCTGGGAGCAATGGGAGGCCTCACTGGGCGCGACGGACCCGCACCGGCACAAGACCGCCAACATGCGGGCCTAGGATGGGCTGCACAGACGTGGACTTTCAGGCATCTAGTGCACTGAGGCCCTGCCTGGCGCGGGCTAGCAGCCCACATCAGTGGACATTAAAGTTTTATCCCTCTTTCTCGAGTGTTTCTTTGTAAAGAAGCAATGAACGTCAGTGAATGCGTCAATGGCATGTCTGTCATATATGGCAAAATCATTTAAAATAAGTACCTTTAAAACCACGTGATTCACTGGGAACGCCAGCATATGAATACCATTTATAACTTTATTTCATGCCTTAATAGGAGCAAATGACGCAGTAACTGTCTCACTTCTCGTTGGATGCCTCAACAGTGCCGTGATGGAAGGGATTCGCTTTTCCATGTGGGCTGGATTCACGACTACGCCACCGCTGCGGTTGCAAGCGTGAGAAGATACCGAAAGAGGTTCCATAGTCGAGGACTGAGGAATGACTTCGGCCACCTGGAGATCTTTAACAAACACCGGCAGTGGACACCACACGGGCGCCTTTTGCTTTGCGCCTCCATTGAAATTGAGTGTTCTCAGTCATTACAGGTTTGGTAACCTAGATGAAGTCTGCAAATAAATTGCCTAAACGCGACGCTCAGGCCTACAAGTATAATGCGATGGTCATTTTTGGTTTTTGTGTTACTGATCACAATTTATTGAAAATCCACTCTTCAGCTGCATGGCACGGACGAATGGCTCAATAACATTGAGCTACTTGCTGTAAGCTACTTAAAATTTAAGCAGGTGCCTAATTTAAAAAGGATACAGTCACCAACGCGACCCTCAATTGAAATTGATCCCCCTTCAGCGCAATACGCCAGTGTTTGTAGAACATGTTTTTGTTGTACACAGCGCGAACCAAAACAGAACAATTTACTTCCTAAAGATTGCGATAAATATTGCAGTGCTTTGCCTACTGTAAAAATGGCCACGTTAATTGGGCCAACTAATTGTGATAACCGATGCAATTAGGAATACTAGTATAGGTCACAAATTCGATAACTGATTTTTTTTAATCTCTTTTCAATAATGCAACGCTCATTCTGGGGTTTCTATAGCACGGCTGGGACCCTGCACTAAGTGCCACCGCCCCTCAAGTAGCTCGAAGCACAGCTCTTACAGCGGATAACTACACGTCGAAAAATCGCCCGCAGGCATTCCGCTTATTTTAGGATTTCGAAATGTATACGGCAGCCTACCTCGGTAATAGACTTACAGAATAGGCCTATTTTCATGTCCTTTGTCTTAATAGGCGTCGTCCGGTGACGCGTACGACAATAAAACAAAGTGTGATGCTTTGAAATCGGATGTTCTGTGAGCATTCATATAGGAGATGTCAGAGGTTATGTTGAGGGGAGTGATGCCACAGCACATTATAGTTAGGTACTGCACGAGGACGTCTCAGAGTATTTAACTACAGGATGTACGACTGCGTCTTAAATTAGGGTACCTGGATCGTTTTTTAAACAATGGATTGGGAAATGAACAAAACGCCAAAAGTTTATAAAACCGTGCATCATTTACTTTTGCTCTGAAAATTGTAGCAACTTGAGAAGCATAATATAAGTGCGAGCAAGCAGTTTTTATTTGCCTTGGTCCATTAACTTGGGTGAGATATCCCCTCACTGCATTTCGGCATTAGTGGGCTTCAGCTGAGCGATACGATTCAGGTTTTACATCACAGAACGAAAGTGTTCAAATTTTCTACATAAGCCATCCCATAAGCACATCAACATCGAACTGAAGTAACAGGTCTAAAAGAATACGACATTTATACATCGATAGATATGTATGAGAAACCTCCACACTGGATTTCAGCATGAGTGGGCTTATACTGAGCGATTGGCTTCAGAGGTTGTTCATCACGGGACGCAAGTGTTCGTATTTACCACGTGTGTGCTTCAGCTGAGGGATGAGGTTCAAAGTTCTTTCATCATGGACCACAAGTGTTGGTATTTTCCACTTAAAATGCGCAATGAATATCAGTGAACATACTAAAGCAGCACGGCTAAGAACATAGAACAAGGGAGTACCAGCATTGTTTTCCGAACTCATCCCTGTAGCGCGACATGCATGCGATCTGTTAGCTATTTAACTATTAAATCAGCAGCTTGCCTCTAACATGGGCTCTCGCCAAGTGCTGCTGGCAAGCACAGCGGGATTCGCGTGGCTGCTAGAAGTGTTGACATTCAGAGTGTCGAGTGCAGCGTTAGTACTGACGACAGGCGCATGTGGACGCGGCGCACGTTGTGGGAAGAAAACAAATCACAAAGGCAAATGGGGTTGCCTAGACATGCAAAGAAGGCCCCTATTGTGCAGAAGCGGATAATGCGGAGTGCAGAAGCGGTGTTGCGAAGGAAAAATGAAATGTGTAGATTGGTGTATTCTGAGCTGATTGGTACATAGGTTGCTTGACCTCAGATCGTGACAAAACGAAATCACAAGTGAGGATTCTCTGTCCTGAGTTTGCGCTGTCTCCTGGGCTGACGCCAAGCAAACATGTTGGAATATGCGGCTATTTATAGAAGGCAATAATAACACCCCATTTCGTTATGTGCGGCAGCTGGTAGTACCTCAAGTCTTGGGTATGCAATAGATTAGGCAATATTGAATGGCGCTGGCTACTTCGCCACTGACACGATGTAGAAATCTGCACTGCAGAACGCCAGAATGAGCCTTCCATTCCACCCATATGAAATATTTTTTCTCTGACCGCCATGTCCTTTTGACTGCAGGATATATACAAGGATAAACTGAAGGAAATGCAAACAAAAGACAAGGTTATATACTAAACACGTGAAGGTAATCTAGCACCAAGATAGAAGGGATATGCGGTACAGAAAATTGCCTGTATTTCTCCACACAGTGACTAGAGTGCATACAACGCAAGAAAAACAGCATCTTGGTTAAATTACTAGTGCTCTTGTTTAGAAAGGGAAATGGCGCAGTAAAAGGCTCACTTTTTGGTGTACACCTCAACCGCGCGGGCACTAAAGGGAGGAAGGCTGGAATGAAGGAAAAACGAGTAATAAGCGCGTAGTCGACGGCTCCGGAATAATTTCGGCCACCTGGTGACCTACAAGGTGCACTGACATCGCGCAGCACATGGGCACCGTTAATGTTTCTTCTGTACCCTTTCATCATCTTCGGAATAATCCTCCACCAAAATATTTTTAAACGGCCTTCAAGGTATAATGTTGTAAAAATATAGACTATATTGGTGTAATACCTGAAATATTGGTGGCAATATACTGCATTAACGCAAATATTTCCTGCCAGCAATACTGTAGTCGTTCTGGGAAACATCCCAAACTGCAATTTTATAAACAACGTCGTTTTTGGGGACGTATAATAATATAATTACTCTGGAATAAGAAGACTTACGAGCCCAGGGTGCGTGGATGTCATAGGCCATTCGCAGCCACACATTCTAGGATATTTTGAAAATACCAACAATTGGGGCCAGTTTGTGCGTCGTTTTGAACTGTACAGCGGTAACGTTAATATTTCTACCAACAGCACAGAAACAAACACCTTAAGGAAAGGGACGTCAATCCGCTCATGGTGTTGTCGCTATTGGTGATGTGGGTATCAGTTAGTTGATCTATAGACCTCTGAGTAAAAGAGCAGGTTAACAACAATAGTGGTAACGTAAAATATGTGTAATAAGTTAGTCAGCCTTATAGTTAAGATGTTATAGCCATATTCTAAGAAATGCTCTATCAATGCTGTATCAAATATATCGCTATTCTAACTCGAAAGGTGTGTTTTAAAAAAAATACTGTATTTGCTGAAACGTCCTGTATGTTACGGATAAAGCAGATGAAAGGTCCCTCACTTATGCCTCCGATATGGGTTCGGTAGCACTTGCTTCACTCAACAAAAAATATTGCGGCTGTTTTTTTTTTCGAATTTCTTGGTACGTTGCAGAGTAAGTTTCAAGTGCGCATCATTTATGATGCCCACGCCTACAGAACAAATACAGAAAAACTACCTTCACAGCAAGGCAGCGGAGGCTCTATCTCTGTGCATCCCTTTTCTCAGGCGTCTCCACTATAAAGCAGGACGTGCTTGTAATGCAATAGTTTTTATTTCCGAGTAGTGATAGGTACAAACAATTAGCACACTTTGACATGGTCATAATGCATCATAATGCGAAGAAAAACGGACAGGTGTTGTTCAATGAACATACTGCCTAAGTCCATCCTCGCATTGATCCCTAGATAGTGGTTACTAGATGCCCTGATATCTAGTGCATTACAATGGGCATGCCGTACGAGCTGAAAACCAGACCGAGTTCGCAAGCCTTAGGCAGGTTTAAAAGCTTTGTGGGTTTTCGGTACAGTGCTTACATAGGTAAATAATATTGTGGTTCTGCCTAAGGAATTGTTTTGTTTGTATCAAAGTGCTTCCAAGCTCCTGGCCTGCAAAGTGAATTTTGAAACCGCGAGTTTCTTCAGCCCACCCACTCCCCTCGCAGCGACTGTTCTTGTCGACTGGTACCCGTGTCCTAGTAGCAGTTCTCTGCAGCTGGCGTCTCCTGCCTACTTGTGTCCCCGACTGTCGGTTGGAACTGAAAAACAGCTAGTTTTGGCTCCTGTTATTATCAGTATCTCAGAAGGTTTGCTTTAAACATTCATAACCGTTCTTCACTCCAATTCACTGCGGATGAGTATTTTTCGCACATTTTCACTTGGCTTGGATGGCACCACAATTGTATTGCAATCAGCCATATTGTCAGGTGGTCAAAGTGCTTATATCTGGAAATTAATTCAATACTCTCGTGTTCAGCTTAAGTCTGAAGGTTTTAATCCAGAAGTGCTGTCAACAATTGTGAAGAGGTCATTCAGTAGACGTAAGCGAATAACAATATAAGTCAGAAAACAACTTAGAGTGTATGATTGTTCACGAGATATAAGGATGACACATCATTTTGTATTATGCGCGTGTGCTTTTCGACTTTGATCTCACCCATGTGTTGCGTTATGCACATGTGGTTGTGACCATTCCGCAGCTGTTTGGCGATATCAACCTTCATTGGAGCTTGGGAGAGCGAGCGTATAATGCCGTTCATAAAAATATATTTTTTCTGGCCGCCATGTGCTGCCGATTGGAGGAATAAACAAAAGGAACACGAACAAAATGAATTATTGGCTACTACTCACATGGAGGGATTGCTGGGGACGGAAGGTCGCTGCGAAAAGTGACAGGAGTGCACAGATAGCAAAAAAAAAGCATCTGCTTTGTGCACTGTTTTGCGCTTTGCGTTTTTCGCTTTGTGTTTTGTGCTTTCTGCAAAGCAGCTGAATTTCTTGTTATTTGTGCACTGATCTTCCGGTTCATTCTGCTGGTTACTGTCATAAATTTGGATTCTCTCTTTATATACATGAAAATAATTTTGTGCTGACACATTTGAAAAGGCAGTTGGTGAAGCTGTCATAAAGAAATATAGAAAGTATTTCACACACGACAGACAGAGACTTAGAACAGCCAGTGGCGTCACGAGGGAGGCGCAGAGAACGCGGCGCGCACCATGTGCAGAGCTCAAGGAGGTGCAGCTGCAGCAGAGATATGTGCGGGGAGCACGCAGTGTCTTTCTTAACTGCGAATGAGCTCAATGTTTCTACTCCAAAACTCACAGCCTTGTCCGACTAGCTGTCTGAAAGCGCACCATAAGCCGAAGTACCTTGGCAATGGAAACACCTCGAAGCAGCATGCAATAAGTCTGATGAGGCCGAGCATTGGTCAGCATTACCCTTGTTCACATTTATCTCTTATTTGCATTTTTAATCTCGCACAACCTTTTAAGATGGCGTTGATAGATTACTCAGTATATTGCCGCCTAGGGCATCATAAGAGAGCAGGCGTTTTAATTTGCAGCCTATCAAAAAGTACATAACACCAGTAATGGAAGCGTCTACAGTCGCATAAAACTTAAGGGCGCGGCGCAGTGAAGATCTGCCCACATTCAGGACCACCGCGCACAATTCCTCCGCAGCAGAAAAGTAGACCATTGTTGAAACTATTATTATCTAAACGAGGAACATATAACAAGTAAAAAATTTTGATGTTTAGAATATTGACCCCTGGCTTGTCTATTATAGTCAAACTTAGAAAGCTGACTTCCTTTTTACTGTTCGGATTGGGAAGCCGCAGACCGTTGCCCAGTTTTACCAACTGCGGCTTTTTGAAAACTGTCCAAGTCTAGGTTCTCAGACCTATCAGTATTTTTTGAAAGTAAACTGGCAAATAGCCCAGAAGTTGAAAAAAAACGATCAGCAGCTTTGCAGTTTTCACGGTGAGAAAAAATTTTGCGCGTCTTTTTCTTTTCGCCATACAAAACCTGAGTTGAGAGAATTGGTTCACCAAGTGTCAGTATGTTCTGTACCGGCACATGTAGAGAAAATGTTTCAAGAAAATTTGAATTTTAAACTGCGTAATATTCCTTGACATCACCAGTAATTCCCTTTCATCTCATATAGTTTCCCTCAGAACAGAAAAGGCTTCTCGTTGCTGCAACAACCTTCTTACTACTACTTCTACTGGATTATCGCCAAAAATTGTTGCCCACGCAGACATTTCTTTGGGTTACGAAATAAAATGTAATCACCGGTAATTAGGCCTGAACAGTAGGGTCAGTGCTTAACCGCTATGAAGCCGCGTTCCCAGGTAAATTGTATTTGTGAGACTTGTATATTAGTGCATTGTCGTGAACAGACTTGCCATAAAGCATTTGGCGTCAGCTTCACACGGCATTTCGATTTTATTTTTCCCGTAGTGCCCCCGTTATTAAAGAGTACGTTACTCCAGTAATTGTCGTCGGTGGCGTGCACTTTAGTTATAAGACGCCTCCTGTATTATAAAGGGATGTTGGCGTAACTTTGAAGCTGCGATTTGCGCACAAAATGTCTTTAGGGTTGGGAACCTGAATGCTTCTATTGCAGGAAGTTTGAAATCCCACGATTCCTATCAATTGTTTTACCACACTATTGTAAACAAACTGACTTACTAGATGGTCTGAATTTTTTTTCCAGTAATAAGATTTTTGCCTTGCAGTTGGATTCCGGGCTATATCCAATTCAAAACTTTTTCGTGTGACGACCTCCAAGGCATTCAGTGGCGTGTTTTTTTCGATAGCGCAATCTAGCCATTACTTAGTGTGAGGCGTAAAGCACGGGCTATGTGCACCCGGGGCTCACAAGATAGTAGACTTTCGGGCATGGCTGCAGCAGCTGCTACTGAGCGCGTACTCAACGGAACTTCGCATTAAATAGTAGCGCATAAAAAATTCTGCCACTGTGCTCGTTTCTGCGCATTCAGCTCGTGAACATAAAAGTCAAGGGTAAAGGTTGTCATTGTTCATGAGAATGATTTATGATGTTTTGGAAAATAACTGGAGGGACATTGTGCGGATCATATGGCTTGCAGACTTCCCGCAGTGGAAGCCGTTTTTCGTGTAAAAACAAAATATTTTATGCCGCAAAAAAAAAATCCAACTAAAAGTAAACACGTCACGAAATCACGTGATCTCCAATGGTGTATATATATGGTTAGTTCTTCTTCAGCTGTACTGCTTGTCTATAGCGAAGCTGACTACTGAGATTGCCGCAGGATGAACTATTTTACCACAGTCCTATTTCTGGCCCTTGGTGTGACAGCTTCTCGCGACAAACCTACTTGGCAGGACCTTAGAAATGTGAGTATTTTCATATTATTCGTTTGATTGCAGCCGATGGGCAGCTGAGAGATAATACGAAGGAAATAACACTAGCAGACTTGAGGGAAATGTTCATTCGCAGCTACCTTCCTTATGGTCTGCGTGCTGAGTAGCGCGCAGTTTGAGCAAATAACCAAAATTGAGGGTTGTTATTGTTTAATTAGTCTTCCTACACACAATCAAGACGCGGAAGTCGATATGTAGTAAGTTCACTTTAGGCTATTCGTCCTTTTTTTAAGCAGGTAAAAGGAAGGTCATCTGGTGAGATTGCCGAAAAGGAGATCCTGACGCAATAATTCTTCTAGAATATGTTGCCGAAACTTCGAACCTCATCCCAAAGCGTGACCTAAATCTAAGACAAAGAAAGTTCAGTTCAGTAACCCTATTTGGAAGATGGCAAATCACTCATGTGCCTTCAGTATCATAATATTGAATAACATATCATTGAATGTCTTCAATCTTAAGATATTAAGCATATATCACACTTAGCTACGTTTTGAGAACATAGACCTTCTGAAATAGTGCCCGATATTGACCATACATTAAAGCTGCGAACTGGGCGAGTTGGTATTGATTCATATTTGAACAGCGCAATAAAACAACGGGACACAACGAAGAAAGGACACCACAAGCGCTGTTATTGATTCATATTTGAACAGCGCAATAAAACAACGGGACACAACGAAGAAAGGACACCACAAGCGCTGTGGTGTCCTTTCTTCGTTGTGTCCCGTTGTTTTATTGCGCTGTTCAAATATGATATTGACCATTATCTTCCGTTCACTAAACTGTAATATTGGCACCAATGTTTCAAAATATCGATCGTAGTTTAATGTGCCTGATGCCTGAGACCACTTCTAGATATGCTAGGCACATACTAAGAAACTGTTTCTATATATTTGTGTACATCATGTTCGGCTAGCCATTGTATTAATCTTTATATAAATCAGAAAATGACCAGCTCTGAGCCTGAATGAAGTAACGGCCGCTTTCATTGATCCGTGACGAAATAATATGGCGCTTTCTTAACACGACCACACTGTGCAGTTCTTTCACTGTGCAGCCTTAGTCTCCTGTTGTGCATAAAATCGGCCATTGTCGTTGTCGGCGGCAGCGGGAGCGAAAACTCCGCATTAGTCGTAAAGGTAGCTATGTGACATGTGATGCAGAAGCTTCACATGTGCTTATTAGAACGTTCTCTACCAGACTGGAACATCGTTAGGACATGTGAGTATATAAAGTACATCGGTTAGGCTGAAAAGAATATTGTGTAATTAGTCACGAATCGAACCCCCGACCTTTGTGCCGTGAGTCACACACATACTTTGTGCGGCACAACATACTGGAATCGAGCAAGAAGACGAACACCAGCCTTGGTGTCTCTCTTCTACTCCATATCTCGCCTGTTGGGCTGATAATTTTATGTCTGTGCCAACTTGTCCTGCTAATTTCTCTCGAGTTTGACAAGCAACCGCTAACCCACGAAGGCGTGTTCAAACAGCTTGGTTAAAGCGGAGATTTATATCTATGTTCCGAGGTCTTTCACAAACTGATTGTGATTTTGAAAGAGGGAACAGTCTCAGTGTCAGCGTGCACAAGAGGAACCACTGACGGGACACTTTAAAGCTTACGCGTCGTATCTTTGAATGAGGAGCGTAACTGTCCCCGAAATGTTTCTCTCCGGAATGGTTAGTAACTATCCCACATAATTTAGGAAGAGTAAATTAAAGCTAGATTAAACTTTCAGTAAACTACACAAGCGGCTCTCCTAGAACACTTGCCAGTTTTGCGCAGTGCTAGAAGCGCTGCAGATATACCTGAGACTTGTCGCTTGCATCTGAATTTTATGTTTTAAATATCTGCTTATGAAGTCGACTGATGGAATTATTTGTCAGTGTAGTCTGTGCTTTGAAGAAAATGGTTAAGATAGTAGTTGTTTATTTAGCTCATGTAAGTCTTCCCTAGTGAACGCAGAGGTGATGGCTATATTGTTTGGTGCCTGACGTTGTGGTTTATAGCAGCGAGAATTTTGCGCCTAATGTGACCGAAACAAACTGCACAGCTTCCATATACGAATGAATTATTCTTACACTTTCCCTCAGGCCTTAGACACCGAAGACAGAATTTGGGTCACTGACAGAAGTTATGAGCGTCGAACTAAAGACCAAGTACATTCATGCGTTAATGCTCGAAGATTGTATCTGAATGGATTGGAATACGGGTTCGAGCAATATTTTGATATTGGAAACCAACGGTGAGTGCCTATTAAAGATTTCTGTGGAAGAGGAAACTTCTTCGAATGGTCGATGTAAAACAAGCGGCGAAGTTCTTACTGTTTTCAATATGACTGAAGTTCGCCCAAATTACTTCACCGCGAGCTCACCAGCTTTTAATTTCTTCGGCTGAAGGAAAATTTGAGAAGTTTTGTCCATCTTTGCAAAAAAAAACATTCTTGGATTGGAAGTAAGTTTAAGAACAAAAACCCTCCTCTTTTCATTTGATGGCGTTTCTGATAATTTTAAAATATAAATTTTAACTATGCTTTATGCATGTGCTCATTATCACAACTTTTCCTCCGCAAAACCTGCATGCACTTGTTAGTTTAGGTTTATTGTTTGGTTTATGAGGGTTAACGTCCCAAAGCAACTCAGGCTATGAGGGACGCCGTAGTGAAGGAAATTTCGAAAATTTCGACCACCCGGGGTTCTTTAACGTGCACTTTGATCGCACAGTACACGGGCCTCTAGAATTTCGCCTCCATCGAAATTCGGCCGCCGTGGCCGGGATTGAACCCGCGTCTTTTGGGCCAGCTGCCGAGCGCCATGACCACTCAGCCGCCGCGGCGGCACACTTGTTAGTGGAATTATATATGTTCGACCTAATAACTCATGTCACTTCGCGAAAACAGATTTTAACAGCCACCTTCTTAAGGGGGGAGACTGCTCTTAAAGAAAAGATTTTTGTTTCTGCACGACATTTATTCAAATTACACACCCTTGACTTGTTTTTTGTGCTGATTCCAAAAATGTCATTGTTTGCATGATAGGCTGATTAGTTCCTGAGATACACTTAATTAATACCCTTTATTAATAAGTACAATTAAGAGAGAAAGCACATTAAAAAAGTTAATAAATTGCACTTTGTTAGGTTCTACAAATCGAAAGGGATGAAATGTTGGAAACAGTTTTTTGATTTTACCGTCATAAGTAATTTTTAAAGACATTGAAACTCAAGGTACTAATAGTGCCTAACTTGCAATCGAAAAATAGACCAAATTACAAAATTTCTGAACTTTAATTACAAATTCTGCTCCCAACATTACCTAGTGTACACATATGGCTACATGCTAAAAAAAAATTGTGGTTCTATCTGCCATATATGCTGAGATATGCTAATTTGGGATTTGCTACGAGTCCAAAATTTCCATTTTGAGAAAAACAGCAAAAACAAACGAAGTGTTGTTTATGGCAAAGTACTTCAAATTTATTCACATACTGGCATTAGCAGACACCTAATAGCCTCCTGGGACGTAGTCTGTCTGACCAGAGTGATTGGAATGGCGCTTTTTCAGTGTGCGCTGAAGATTTTCTGCAAATTTGTGTTTCTGCACAGATGCTGTTTTCCTCTGGACATCTTTTTCCCGCATGCGCTTGGTTGTCTGGGGGCTAGGCGTTAAGCTGAGCTCTTGCAGTATACGTGCAGCAGTTCTTTCGCTCCCTGCATTGCACTTCATCACTCCTTCAGACACAGCAGCCTGCAATGTGAAGAGAGAGGCATGCCTTTCCTTTCGAGCAAGGGACCATATCATTGAGTGCAAGCTCTCATTGTTGTTTTGAGTCTTGCCTCGTTGGCAGCGTTCTAGCATTCTCCTGTCTGAAAGCCTTTCGTATATAGGCAGTAAGGCATTGCAGACATGAAGAGGTAGATTGTGCCGATGAGGTGGCATTGCCTCGCCTCTGGCCTCTGCCGCATTCTGCCGGCACCAAGAATCAGGGCCTGTTGGACAGAGGCTGTGATTTGAAGTGGAGTCGTTGGACGTCACATGATGGTAGGTGGCCATCACAGCTTTGTGCGTGGCCTCCACATCACCTATGTGGGATTTGAGCGCCCACGAATAATAAGAGCTCAATTTAGCGATCAAATCTTGCGTGAGCTTGCCTCTCCCACCAAGCGATTCTCCAGCAGCACCTTTCTGTTTGGTAACCACGTTGCGCAAAGCAGTGCCCATGCGTTTCTGCACGTGGTTCACACAATCCTCCTTATGGATTTCAATATATCCATACACTTCAGCTTCTTCCAAAGCGGGGAACGTGCGACTGTCCCCGTCAGACAGCATTGTGGTATAACGGAGGTTGTGTTGCTGCAGGGAACGCTGAAATAAGATCAGGGCAGACTCAACCTCCATTTCACCAGCCTTCTTGGATGTGTTTTTTTGGCAGATGTGGCTCTGCTTCCACAATGGGTACGCCGGGTCGTCTTCTTTGGGGTCCTGCTCACAGCCGGCGCAAAAATTGCTCAGAACAACAAAGTCAAGAACAATCCCTGTGAACAGTTCAATCACAGTTCCGACGCCGATGTGCGATGAATGCCCACGTGTCATCCATGAGCCGTCGAATGACACCGCGATGTTGCCCGGATTCCCGAACTGATCGCGCGCAGTCGGAAGTCAGCTTCTGAGCCGCACGGTCCACCGCGGGCGTCAACTTTTTCTTGACGTATTTCTGCCAAGTTTTTGAATGCAGACCGCGGTGGGAAATATTCATCACCGAAAATATGTCATTCAACGCGGCACGCTGGTTTCCCTTTGACTGCATCGCGCGCGCGGCGAGGATGTTCACCACGAATGGGCTAACCGTCTGGTCGGTCTCCACACGCGGCGAACTCCATCGAGATGAAATGCCGCCACAGTTCTCACATGTCAGGGTCAGTTTGGCGGCGAGGCCGTACTCTCTGTCGGATTTTTCAATCGTCACGTCGGCGTTGCATACTTTGCACTTCACTGACGCGAGCATCTCGTTCACCAAACGCAAGCTGACGATGGAGAAGGTATCGCTGGGTGGGGCACTTGAGGAGTCTCCCATTCCACCGAAGAACGCTGCCTTGCGCTCTGTTGCTGCCGCTGATGCCATCTGCTGAAGTTTCTCCTGAGCTCTCTTGTCCATTTCTTCGATCTCACAAGCTTGCAGCATTCGGGTGTCATGACGAACACGACCGCTGCCCGATGAGGCTTCCGCGACCGGCGCCGCAGTTAGGCCTAGCTCGGACGGCACCTCCCGATCTGCTGGCGGAGTCGTATCCACGGCGCTTGAGGTGTCCGCAATGCTCGAGGTGACCGTGGCGCTCTTCTTCAGGTTGTTAATAAGCGATTTTTTCCTCTTTTTCCCATATCTGTGAGTCGTGCGGAACTTTGGCGCCGGCGTTGACATCGTCGCGAGATGCACCAGCGAACACACCTTGACAAGATGGCTACCGCTTGCGCTCAACAGACGCTTCCAGCAGACGACACGAGACCCTTCAGCCAATTAGATAGCAACTTTCAGTCACGTGCACCGACTAGCGAATAGCATCGCGCGTTGCGACTGCTTTTGGCGGCATTTTCTCCCTCATCCAATAAGCATAAAAGAGCAGCAAGTGCGCGAAATTCAAAACGAAAAGCAGCTCTTCCAAATGAAACCAAGATGGCCGCGATCGCTGCAGTGAAACGATAATAGGATGTCGCGGAAAAAGCCCCATTATTGCGCGAAAATCTGCCGAGAGAGAGCTCGGATCGAAGTTTTATCCTCATTTGACAGCTCAAATATTGGCTCTGGAGATTAGAAAATTCACAGGCTGGTAGAGAAACAGCTACAGATTTCGAAAATTCCATTTTTGAAAAATCGATTTTTTTCGCGATTTTTTAGCCTCCAAAAGCTGTCTCCCCCCTTAAGGCTTGTCAGCACTGCTAGTTCCGACCGGGCGTCCGAGTTGGCACGCAGTGCAGAATTTCATCTTAAACGCCATCATTCCAAATAATCAAAACGAAATAGTGGGGGTGCATAAATTATGCTCATCGTATTTAAGTTCTAAAATGGACCCGGCTGGTTAAAACATGCGTTTAGTTTTCTTTTCATATTCTTTTTATTAGAAGTTGTGTAAGAAATTCGCGTTATTGCTGTTTCCAAAAATCCTTTACTCGTACATGGTTTTGATGCAGATGTGCATCACTGGACGATGGCATTTTATAACAAAAGCTGTGCCCAATAAAAGTGCTTTTGCACTCTACGGGTGGGTTACACATATTTTGTCACTGCTAAGAATGAATTGCTTAGAGGAATGGGAAACACCCGGTTGTCATTTCGTAAATTTCTCTAAAAACGCTCAACATACATTGCGGCATGCGGTGCTTCCTTTTGGGTAGTATATAGCAATGAAACAGACAAAATCGCTGTTTTGCGGTTCTTAGGCAAGAGATAAGCGGAGAACCTTTATACTAAGAAATTTTACTAGAAAACAAATATGAATACAGCGGGATCTACTATGACCAGCCGATGATTGCGTGCGTTAATCATACTACTGCACCGTGCCTGCTCCTGCTGGCTGCAGATGCGTCATGATTCTACAGGAAAACGGAGGTGCAGTGCGCTGGTTTGATTAGATTAGATGACATCATATTTTATAGAGATCTAAAACTACTAGCAAAAAATAAAAGATGGGCACCTTAGTTCCTGCGCACATTGTTCATTTCAGAAAATTAAATGGGCTGGGAGCTTCTAGAACCGAGATTTTGTTCCAACCTCATTGATATCTTCAGGAGCACTAGGCTATCAATATTGAAAAGAGTGCGCACGATCAAAAGAAAAGAAGAATGCAAGTTCCCCAGGAATGTTACTCTGTTAGTGCTTGAAGCATAACTGTTTGGAACAGAACTTATCGCAAGGGAAAAGCAGGGACCGTGTGCTTACAAGGGATGAATGCAATCCACGCAGTAAACTTACGGATACAAATTCAACGTACTCGACAAGTGCAAGGTCGTACTGATACTGCAGATTTTTTAAAAAAGCTCGGTATCAGCATTACAGAGGCGAGTACACTGTGATGGCGCTTAACACAATTAGAAAATGTGAAATGTTTATTTCTTCCTCGTTCTTAACCGCGCACAGAAAGTGTGCTGTGGCGACCATAGAATAAATGAGAACGAATCTGAGCTCAGGAAATAAAGGTGACCATTGCGCGAATAGTGGATAAGCATCTGGAGAAGTCTGGAAAACTTTCTACAGTCCCGACAAATCCGGTGACTTTAATTACTGTCATCGCCATCACTCCTCAGGAAAGCACTGATGCTTACCACGGCCAATCACAGGCAAATGAAGGCAACAGATCTATGTGCACGCATGCAACGATGACATTCGCTTAGGAAGGTGTCGATAATGTCTGAAACAACTTGATTTAAGGCATCCTCAGAAAATTCCGCTGAAAAACTGCTCAGGATAAAAAAACCGAGTTGGGAAGCGGTTCGGTGATATTCGCATCGTGGATGCAACCACAATTATGGGATCACAGGCCGAATTAATGAGTAAAGCTCCGTACTTGGGCGTTACACCGCTGTAAAGCCTACGTCACATGTGTCATGTCTCACGTCGTGGTTCAAGAATGCTACGTTTTTCTGGTGACTGAGGCAACAATGATAAAACATTTCATTTTGAAAAGCAGTCCTCTAAGTCAATTTCATGCCACATCAGCTTTTCAGAAAAGCAGATCATGATCACAACTGTAATTTCAAATTGCTCTTTTTTATTTAATATACGAATAAATATTACGGACGACTTGATGCATATAGAGCTCTAATTATGAATAAAAGTGTCCTTATTAGAGAGGCATGACCGTATATGCCTTCCTCTTCGTCAGAAGTGTTAGCTCCTGCTAGTTCCATAAAAACGAAATGCTAATCATAACAAGATATTGGATTGGCACATACTAGAGATGTGTACGATTTGAAAATCCGCGATTAGGTTTGCACATCATTTTTTGCTCACTCCTACAGTTCCTAACCTGATGATAACATATTGCAACACCAACTGAACCTACGCCTTTCGCAATGCGCATCACATGCAGAAAAAGATGTCTTAAATCACCCAAACTCGACCGCATAATTATATATCGCAGGGCTGGAAAACAATAAAGGAATACCCCCTCACAGCGTTAGCCGCGGTGCATGCCGGCAATTTCACATATACGTCAGTGCCACCGGCACACTATTGCAATCTGAGCAGCAATCACAAGATCCACAAAATTCGCGAAATAATGGCGATGTTATGAGAACGGCGGCAGAAAATAGTTCCGCGGCTTTGCAGCCAAGGTCGTTTTGAGCGTGCAAAACACACATTCCTAAAGAACACAGCGCACGAACGGTAGATTTCTGTAAAGTATACGAACGAACCACGATGAAAATTGGCGGCATACACGTCGTTCAAATACTGTCATGCCCTAGCTTCGGTCATGATCACTGAAACCAACACAACAAATTCGATTAGCAGCAGAGCGTCAAGTTTATTTCAACATTCGAGAAACACAACATGCGTGCTTAGTTCTGAGGTGGACAGTTCACTTTCTTGATAGAAAGCCATTCGCTCCGACCATGCCCTTCACTACACTTGTACTGGTCACGGTGCTGTGGAGTTTTGTAAGCAGAAGAAATTCACCATGAGCAGCTGTTTCTTGCCGTGTTCCGGGAAGACGCCGATGATATTAAGGCACACATGCACTTCGCGGCACCACCGCAGCGTACACACTCGCCATTTTGAAGACCGCTCTGCCAACTCGGTGTAGATTATTACAAAAATCTTGGTTAAAAGGCTATTGTCGCTTCCTTCTCCACGTGGCGAAGTTCTGAATAGTCGTAACATGGCAACACGCGGTCATTTTTATATTTCGAGGCACCGTCACCACCATAATATAGCCATAGCTTCTGATATCGATCTACGCGATTTCAACTTAAGGCGGTAAAAGACAGTGTTGAAGCTTCAAGTATTCTGGGCTTAACTAGCAGCCAAAATTTTGTCGCTTCAACGAGAAACTGTTGCTCCTTCGCCATATCATCAACAAAGGCGGAGTAGGTCCCAAAGCACAGAAAAGAGCCCGTAACCCACTGTTTTGACTAAGAACGGCAAGAAAGCTCAGCGTAGACTTTTGGGAGTGTAGCCCAAGAGTGGACGGCCTCACACGAATACTTCCGACTTCGCCGCAGCCTTGACACAGCTGACGACCACACACACGCTATTGAAATGCGAAGCGTCGGTGCTATACGCCCTCCAGGTACATCAACATGCTCTACACTCACCGTCTATCCTTGGAGACTTCAATGAAAACGCAATTGCGTTCCTAACCGAAAAAAGTTGCGTCGGCTCAGGCAATATTGTCTTCATGAAGAACGATGATCAGGAGAAAAGCGTAGCCTTGCTGCAATTGCTGCTATCGGCATCATCGAGTTGATTGTGTTAGCCTTAACATAATTAACCAGCAAACGGCTGTTACATTTGACGCAAGTCTGACTGTCCTTTTTCCCCACGAACTGCCGTCACCAATAACTATATCTCTCCCTTAGGCACCCTTTAGTAGTCACCTCTGGCATGCAGTTATGCATGTGGACCTTTTTCTCCCTTCGGAGCTTTAAAGTTTTGTTGTACTGATAAACAACAACTCGAGCCCTCTAAGTGCGCTGTCAAAAAGAGCTGGTGCAGCATCAAGTATGTGCTTTATATTTCCCCGTATTACCTTAATTTGTAATATACCTTTGTCAAGCGGTAGTTTTCCTAAACGAAAGCAAACAGCCAGGGTTTTGGTGTTGTTCAAGAATGGTGACGTTAATGAAATTGAAAATTACGCAGCCATTTATACATTGCCTGCTTTTTCGAAAGGGGTAGAGAAACTAATAAGAATGCAGGTCTTACTGCAATTTGATTGACACTGCCTAATTTTTCCAGAACAGTTTGGATTTAGAAAACGACGGTCGACAGAATTAGCACTACTCCATCAAAAATTATTTTATTCCAATTAGTAATTAAGAACATTATTCTTGGTGCTTATATCGATTTTACTAAAGCCCTTTATTGCATCCTTCATTCTGTTCTTCCTGGTAATCTTGAAACCGACGGTATTCGAGGATACTCTTTGAACCTTAGAAACTCTTACCTTGATAATCGCTTTCAGTATGTTCAAATAAGCAATACTACTCAGACTTAAAACATATCACCAGAGGCGTTCCTCAAGGCAGTATTCTTGGCCAGTTCCTGTTTATTGTGTATATAAATGACCTAGTAAACATCGATAAAGTTGCAAATTACGTAATGTACGTAGACAATGCTAGCTGTATTCTTTTTTATCACCTGGCTCAAGTAGCCTTCAGAGTAAAGCAAACACTGCCCTGAAAATTCTTCAAGCATGGTCAAAACAAAACTCGCTACAAATCAATATAAACAATATAAAAGCGGTACTTTTTATGCCCAAGTCTAAGCAAATCAGCAATTCCATCGATCTCGTTTATGACGATAAAAGTATAGCAATTGTAGACAGTTTTAAAATACAAGAAATTTTTTTTTGCACACTCACATACAATAAATATTAGTTTGGTGGTACGGCTGGGAGCTGTTTTTTTGTTATGAAAATTTTTCGCACGAAATTGTCAATGGGTAATGAAGTATTTTCTCATTCACGTCATTACACCCAACAGACCGATCTCTGCTTACGCCATTGGGAACTTGAAAACCAACACCGGAGTTTTTAGGACATATTCAGTTACTAATCAAATCGCATGCCTTTAGAGTACCCACTCTGTAGTATAAAAACTTGTTCAAAATACCAAGCCGAAGTGTGTAAAATACAAAACACTTGGAAAGGGAAACTGAAATTAGGTTTCAACTGAACGATAACGTCACAGCAGACCACCCTATCACATCATGGGTACTGTCATGGGTATTGAAAATTATGGTGTGCGCGTTGACTGGATAAAGTGGCGACTCTAAACCTGAGCTTAGGTCATTAGTTTTCTGAAATGGCCAAAAGCCTGCTCAAAAGTTTGCCTTTCAGCAAACGCAGAGCGAATACCGACGGCCAATGATGTCATACAGCCGGTTTCCAATAGAAGTCTACCCGACTGGGGCCACGAAATGAGAATTTTTTAAATTAATGTGCGCTGCAACATGACACCGCTCCCTAGAAAAATTGGTACAAAGGACCTTAAAACTATGAAGAATGTATTAGCTTCAGTAAAATCAGACGGCGTAGAGAAATTGCCGTAGGTGCTGATGTACGCCTTCGGAATACCGTAGCCACTGTTTTCGACATAAATAAAATAATATTGCTGAGACCCCCCCTCCCCTTAATTATCACTTATTCGTAAAGATATTTCCAGGCCTAAATCTCGCAAAATTTTGTTTTCTTTCAGGAAAAGAATAGAATTGTATGGAGAAATTTCCCCGGGGGCTCCGGATACACGTCCATTTCTAACAGTTAGCTCAAAACAAGGTGAGAAAAATGCATTATTTCTTTATTTTGTTTGATTGCTTTTTAAGGTGTAACAGCAAGGCCGCAATCGCCATTAGAAAAATTTAGCCTTTAGAAAACATTAAAAAATGTCAACAAGGTAGCGTATTGAAGGTGGCTGCTTCTAAGACAGAAAAGTTTCATTTCGTACTATTTCGTTCCAGACTTTTGGAAAATAAAATATGTTGATGGTCGTGTCTGATTGCATGGTTGTAAAATAAAAATGATTTGTTTTATTGAGAGAGTAGAATGCCAAGATTTCGAAGTAGTGTTTTGTAATGGGCTTAAGAGTTTCAAAAGCAACTTAAGCTCTTTAAAGCAACGCTAAGCGTATTCAAGTGGGCTCGTTTTATGCGGGTGCGCCGCATTAAGTCGACCTTTTGGTTGTGTAGAATATAGTTACCTGAACAAGGCTGTTACTGATTACAGCACCATGCCCAGAAATCATATTTGTACAGAACGATGGTTTCTAGAATGAAAGTGTGTGGCTTAAGAAGAGTAATTATTCTACTGAAGTAACGCACTTCGATACATGAAAATAGGCGAACGACTGTGGACCAGGCAATAGAAAGGAAAATACCGCATCAATGCTATCAAGCAAAAGAAGAAAAAAACTTGGGTATTACCAAACGCGAAATAATATCTCATACCGAATTAAGAAAAAAAAAACAGGAGATAGACACAAATCGTAGGGGCAAGGACTTACTCGTAATGTGCTTTGGTATTTAAAGCGTGTGCACAATTTCACTTTTCTTCTTTTCGGGAGTACCACCGATGTTTTGACCGCGGAATCGAAATGTAATCAGCGAATATACAAACTTTGAAACAAGCAGCCCTAACCATCAACGAAATGCTTAACGTTCTAGAGCAAAGAAACGAATTGAGGGACGAATTAATTACATTTTTAAGTCGATTATCTCTTGTGTTGCTCTGCCGTGAGTCTCTAACTCACTAGCGGGCTGTTGGGCTCACTTGTACAGGACGGCGGGCATATACCTCACATAGAGCAATAATTAGATGAATATTAACTTTTAACAACCAATATCGTTTTCTTATTTCAATTTAGGGCCAACATTATACTGTGAAATTCATGGGCATTAGGATTAAATTTTTTTTTAATTGGCATTGTGGCCCGAATTATCAGACGTTCAAAATACGCATTTTCACGCCATTTCCTTTCCCCCCAAAACCAATTATTATGATTATTATCACGCTGGCTCAGTTGTCTTTCCCGCATTACATAATAAAAAAAACGCGTCTCTGCGGTGGGGTAGCCCTTTTAGCATCCGCCTCGCATGACAGAGGTACGGGGTTTGATCAACTCTGACGCCGGAGAGCCACTGGTTTTCTAATGGCTACGAGATTTGCCCCAGCCTGATCCTGCGCTTTCTGGGGTGAAAGGCTTTGGAAAAGGTCTTCGACGAAGCCGTTGTTTCTGGTCGAAGACCCTTTAACCCGTGTTTTGTCCAACCCCTACAAACCATTTTATCTAGCAGAGTTTTAACATAAAAATCTGTAGAGGTTAATTAAAGTCACCCTGCATAGCATGTTTAAGAAAAAAATAATGTAGAATTGGTCTAGTGGATATCCATTTCAGAAGACGTAGAAAAAAAACTTTTAATCCCGTTTATTATTTAGTGTCGTGAACGACTAATTGTTATGGCAACGTCGTTCATCCCCGAAAGGACAACTATTCGTCCGAAAGAACTAAATTGCTTACACGGCACCAATGAATTGGGAAGGCAGGAGAGGCTTATATAGAATAGAAAAGTTAAGCACGGTTGCAGAAGAAAGAGGGCAACGCATGGCGTTTGAGAAGGCTGGTCACCGGGGTGATAACAAATAAATAGCTTTATGGGGTGGTTCAGTGTCGATCACGTTTAGTGGTTGAGCTCACAATACCAAGGTAGAATCCGGATGCCGAGAAAGTATTCAAGTGAAGACGGGAAGTGGGAACCAATCATGCGCTGCAAAATGAGATGGGGAGTGACAGCGAATCAATGATTAAAAAATGTGTTATAAAGAGATTACAGCTTGTGTTCGCCGAAAGAAGTAATTAAGGGTCCTAATAAAGATCCACAGCCGGTTGCACATGATGTGGGAAAACAATAGTTATATATATAATTTCTTTCTGTGGAAAACTGCAGCGTCTTTGAAGATATTCATATCCAAAAACAGCTGGAATAACATCTTGTCGAATAGAGATATTAGTCTGGGTGCCTTCGGGCGGGAGATATACAAAATATAAGATGTGTTGTTGTATCACCAATGCTGCCGTACACTATATAGGCCTTGCCGTATAGATACACTCCTCAAAAGTTTAAGAAAGTTAGGGAGGGGGAAAGGATATACAATCACTACTCGGAATACTGTTATTTGCTTGATTTGGAGAATGCCAACAGTGCTTTCAGGGACACGATTTCAAGCTATACTTCTTGTCCTATGTCCCCTTTTTCGAACCTGTATAGAATAGCATAAAATGTTTACGGGCGCGTGAGCAGAACAAAGAATAGAAGCAGCAAAAGATTGTTTTGCCACAGAACTGGTCGCGCAAATTCGGCGCGAAGTTAAAAAAAAGAGCTCAAAGCCAGACTAGGATACTTAAAACTTCATAAGTACACTGCAGCTAATGCCGTTGCATCTGCACTTGAATGAAGCTTTCTTGCTGTTTTTTTATGAAAATAAGGGGTTAAAGCAGCTTTTATATCTGAATTGGTCAAAGTATGAAGTGTGGATGTGCTGTGGAAAATTTCCCTTTTTCATCTAGGCTGCACTGACGCTGCCCTTGGCGGTGCGTAAACGGTTACGAATAAATAGAGTCCACACTGTCGCATCAGTTCCATGGTAGTGGCCAGGTGTGCACCCTCTGTAGGCTTTTAACGCGGCTTTTTTAACGAATTGCTCCTGCACAGGCGCTCCAGATCGTGCGTGTGGAAGCTCAATAGCAAGCACCCCACATTTTGACGACGATGATTGAAGCTTTGAGTACGGCCTCCATGTACGGAATGGTGTACTACCAGGAATATAGGAAAAGCGCTTCTATTTTTCTTACCTTACACAACGTGCACAGAGCTCGAAACATTCACATATAGGGCGTTGGAATATCGTCACGTAGGAAACAGAAGGATCGTGTGGATGGAGAACAGAACGTGGTAGGCCGCTAGGCATTGCGGGGCTCGCAGACCGCTTTCCCAAGTCCGTGGTAATGAACTTTCGTGGTGAAGAGTCACGCATGAACAAGTGATCAAGGGTGAGCGTGTGCCCTGCCTTATGATGGCTAGATATGCACAGAAGTGGTCAAAATTTCTCAGGCCACAGGGTCTGCTTTTCTCCGGCATATCCTGAAACCTGTGGCAGCAATAAAGGCATTAAGTTCCTCAGAATGATACTTCACCTATCTTCCATAGAAATTTTCGGCCTCGGTGGTGTCGCAACTGGTCGACTATAGCCCTTGAAAGCAGACCCTGCGGCCTGGGAACTTTTCAACGGCCCTGTACGTACAGGAAGGACCACGTATTCAATCATGATAACATCGGAAATAACGCAACAAAGCAATCACCATCAGAATAGCTGTACCCTTTTGGATATATCTTCTAAGCATAAATTGGCTTTGGTGTTGGTATTGCTTTTCAGTGGATGCGGCTGGTAGCTACTACTAAGCTTACTATAAAACAAGCTAGTTCAGGAGCATGTTTTAGTCCTGGCTGTGAGCCCTGAATGCAATACCTGAGCGCATGCCTCCTAACTTTATTGTCTTGCTTCTCTACACGGCATACACAGAACGCCCAATTTTTTCAGTACGCGTCTCTGCTTTCAGCCCAATAAAGCGCAATTTGAGCAACTGGCTCTCTGACAAATTTCGCCATTTCTCTTTTAGGAGAACCGGGGAATCCGTACACGCTGGAGTACTGGGATAACAATCGTCATTGCGGTGTATTAACATTTACTGAAGACAGTAAGTGGAAAATACTAAACCAAAGAGTTTTTCACGCACCTAAACATACAGATACGACCAAACGAGCATGAGTACTTCCTTTTGCGTATTGAGGAACACACTGCTGTGATGAGCCACTTATACAGAATAGTTGAAATTATTCAATACAGATTTTTCTTTGAAAATTTGTGAAAAGTACATCTGTGTGGTCGGTGCAGGTTGATTATACATTATGGCGGACATTACTCACGCACTAGACGGCAACAAAAACACGAGTAATTAACTAAAATAAGTGATCAACTTTTATTTTGGGGTTTTAGGACACGATATTTTACTCAGAAATTTATGACCTTCGACTTTGAAGGGTAACATTGTATATAGGATTTCTTAATCAGCGCCTTGCTTCAAGATATTGAGCATAGAAAATACGCGTCTCGCAGCTCGTTAAGTTGGCTTTTCTGCTTTAAACTAATCAAATGAAGTTGTCGCGTGTGGTATCATCATGGCAACCACGTCAACATCATCTAAGTCCAAAATGCGTAAAGTTCGTCTGCATTTGATTCAAGAGACGCAAATTCAAAGGGCTTTTTCGAAGTTTGATATCTCGAACCATGATTGTAATTATCAAAATTTGAAGACGAATTTTGACGGCAATTAAAGAAAACCACCCTTTAAGAAATTTTTTAAAATGTCCCTGAAATACCTTCAGTACCTGTTAATTCTAGATAAAAAACTGTTGCATTATGTTGTTTTAAACTATAAATAAATGTCTAACACAGATCATAGATCATAAATGTCCTTTCACTCGCGTTTCAAGGCATAGCAAGATCAGGCACGGTGTTGAAGGCTACCCGAAAGGCAATAAGAGGTCCGGTTTCACGCAAGCATTCGAAGAGCTTAGTCAGCACTTCTTTAATTTATACCGTACTACATGCATATGAAGAAGCGAAATGCTTGGTAATTCCCACACGCAAATTTTTTTACGAAATAAGTCCCGTTTTATATTTGGTCCGTACATTGCCGTGTTTTTTTATCTTAAGTCTATTATAATAAAGGTAAATTTAGTTTTGATATCTGCAATAGATACGGATGAGGCAAATATATTTTTAAATTAATAAATATTGAGATGCCACGAGGTGCTCACTCTATAAATGATCGCAAAACCCAGAATGAAGCGTCTCATTTTGCTAGAAACCGGGCACGTTGACTTGTAGGAAAAATTTGTATATTTAAATTTTGAAGTGTGAGGTGACAGCCATTTTGCTCTAGCTTGTATAATGACGGTGCCGTTCCGAACACAGTAGTATGCCCAAGCTATAAATATCACCGCTGTCAAAACTCTCATGTTCTATGGAATTTCTATCATCCTCGATGAAGTTCTTCATAAAAAAATAGAAGTTCTTCAGGAAGAGCTGTCAGGTCAATCTCATTATTCGTGCTCTCGCCTGGTAATAAGCTAAAGTTTTCATTCAGTTTTGTTTCTACTTTGTTCTTATCTTACATATCTATCCACGATTTCTAATTCTTTTCTTTTTTCAGGCGAATTCAAATGCGAATTGCACGTTTGGGAGAGAGGCCTCAAGAATAGAGTGTCCTGTTTGCTAGATTATCAAAGAATTTGCCACGATCGTCACTCTTATTCTGTTTACTATGATGACTGTTTGACCCGTACTTTTGGAAAATAGGCCACAAAGATGAGATGCAAATGTAGTCCAGAACCATTCCCAGCGACGTCGGCCTGATGACCACAGAGCGGCAATAAAAAATTAGGGTGCCAAAGAGTAATATCAAGGGGATGGTTAAGCTTGTGTTATCGCATTTTCTATTAAAGGGTCTATTTCCAATATAACTAGTGCCGTTTGTCTTTTGAATTTGTTGCATTTTGTTTATCCCTATCATTTATGTTTCTTGACTTGATCACAAGAGCTGCCGGGTGATCATCGGGTCTTCAGTGCGTACAATATTGCCTTAAGCCTGCTGATTGGCATTTCAAAGCCATAGTGCTTGCAAAAGTAGTTTCTCGCCACCTCAGTACATTTCATACGGATCAGTTGTACGCTGAAGCTCTAAACCCACCTCACGCTGTAGAGCCCGCTTGTAGCCGTCATTTCAAGGCAGGGTTCTTCCCGCGCTCCCGAGTACTAGCGCTCGCTAGCTAAATAAGTACATAATTCATTCGCCGTTATATGTGCAGGCTGTAATGTTTCGTCTCGCACTCTTGTTTTTTGTTACTCATTATGGTGTGGTTGTAGTAAATCCTGCACATTCTCGCAGTGCATCTGTGCAGGCCTAATTCATCTTGTTTTGAATTTAGGTCCTAATAGTGCCCCCATTAAACCAAGGGCCAGAGAAGGCATGACTTTCTTGTCCTGAAATCGTAACTGTGTGCGGGGCACGTACTGAAATTGATGCCTTAACTGTTGCCGTAGCACAAGCTAAGAAAAATCATGAAATGGTGGCTTCTTGATATCACCCATTACTACTCATTTTCTCCTCCGGGCTATGTGGAGGTATGAGCGGATAGACGACATGATATATATAGGGAAGTGTTGCTTTTCTCTTTCGATCTCAACTAAAGTGTTCTAGACACCCAAACAGAAGTTGAATGTGCCTGATGTAAAGTTTTTGTACTAAACAGGTCATTCTAGCCAGTATTCTTTACCGTCCACCTTGTTCAGTCAAGTAATATTTACAAAACCTTAACAATTGCTTGAATACACAAGCATTCAACCGGTTTAATTTAATTTTAATGGAAGACTTCAAAGGAAGGAAGGAAGGAAGGAAGGCCTCAGACGTTGCTGGCACATACCCACTACGGGGGAGTGGCCAAGACACAGGCGGTTAACTGTTGGATACAGGAAAGTTTTGATGGGAAAAGGAGTGGTAATAGAATGTAGTCTGATTGATTAGAAGACGGAAGGACAGGGGTCCTGTTAACTTGGATATCGAACACGGGAAGATGGCTTAATGTGCATAATAGTATACAATGCCTGTAATGTTTCAATGTCGTACTGACTGAGAGCGGGAAAAAGAAATTATAATGGGAGTCGCTAAATTTTGCACAGCAGAGCGTACACTCCTGTCGCTTCATCCAAGCAAAGAAGCGCCAACGGAAAGAACAACCGCGGAGGACACAGGCAAGCCCATTTGATGAAATGGAATTTGCAAAGACGCTTCCTCAAATGAGAGAAGCGGCGGCAGAACAACAGGAAGTGATCTATCGTCTCAGGTTCGGCACATAAAGGGCACAATGGGGAAGCCGCCAGGCCAGATCTGTGAAGGTAGAAATTTAGAAGGGGAACCCGGCAACGCAAGCACGTGAAAGAGACCTCTACTCTGCGCGAATGCCAGTATTTGCTACTCCAAGGATGCAGAAGATGCTGATATTTGCGAAATGATGTACGAGCCGAGGCAGCAAATTCCTGAAATATTGTGTAGCTGCGAAACCTCACAGCAGCTGCATATGCACACGTTGGCAGGACAGCAACAATTGGGCCGCCGATAGAGGGCCTTGTTAAGGAATCTGCAACCTCATTTAAGTGAAAGCCCATGTGACCTGGTACCCAAAGCAACCTTACCGAATTTAGATGGAGCGGAATCAGGAACTTAAAGAGGCGTAATGCCCGAGACTCAGTGGGTGAGGATCAGGCAGAGCAAATCGACAGAGTCTGTCATAACAATGACATGGGATACGGTAGTTTCTAATTTTCGTAAGGCTAAGATTACTGCTAATAATTCAGTCAGAAAAATTGGAGTGAAGTCAGGAAGACGGAGAGGAAAAGACCATTCCAGTGAAGGCGAAAAAATTCCCACACCTTTCTTATCGCGATCCTGCGAGGCATCGGTAGCAATAAGAACATGAGAGGGAAAGGACCTTAGGTGGTCCTGCAACAGACCCCGAAGAAGCGGGAAGGGCTGCAGCTTTGCATTCGATGGGAAAATGTCACCGAATTCAATCTGGACAGATGATCAGTTGTTATACATTCGGCGGACATCTGTGAAATGAATATTAATGGGATCAAGGAGGGACTGCACGTAACATATCTGCGGGGTATGAAAACCAGACCAGGCAGCACTAAAAAAGGCGGAAGGTTGACTAAGAAATATACTGGAAGCGTGAAGAGGTGAGACGCACAATTTTGAAAATGTTTGCACTGTTAAAAGGCGAAACCTAGCTGATAACAATGGGATTCGCGCCTCAAGGTGCAGAACAGCATTGGCTACATATTTTGGAAGCCCCAGACAAAGGCGCAACGCCTCACGCTCCAACAACACAAGAGGGCGAAGTTTATAGGCAGGAGCTCCTGAGAATAAAACAAACCCGAGCTCCAAATTTGGGCGAACGTACATTTTATAAATCATCAGAAGTGTATGCCTTCTCATGCCTGACCTAGCACTACAATGCCTGCGCAGGATGCCAATGGCCCGAACTCCTTTTGCAGAAACTTGCTCAATGTGTGGCCGCCAGGAGAGAGTAGAGCCGTATATTACACCGAGATACTTCACCGTCTGAACTTGAGGTATGATGTTGTTTCTATAGACCAGGCAGATATTTATAGGAACAGAAACCGAAAATACTAACAATGCGCATTTCTTCACATTGAGGGACAGATGAATTCTTCCTAACCAGTTGTCAAGAATATTGAGGTAATTTTTCAGGGTTCGACAAAGAGTGTGAATTGTCATCTGCTGATGCAAAAAATGCAATATCGTCGGCGTACACATAAGTTTTCACATTTTGAATGCATGGAATGGAGCTTAGAAAAATGTTAAAAAGAACAGGTAAGAGAACTTATCTTTGTGGTACACCTCTTGTCTGTGGAAATCTCCTTCAGGAAACACTATTTTGGCAGCAGTAAAATTCTCTATTTAAAAGAAACAGAAATCCAGGCTACAAAATAGCTTGGGAAGTTCAGTTCCTGTAATCTTAGTAACAGAGTCGAGTGCTCAACGCTGTCGTATGCTTTACTGACATCCAAGGTGACAAGCGCAGCAAACTGTTTTCTATTGAGAGCTAATTTAATACGACTCTCTAGGTCAGTATGAGCACACCAAATTGAACAGCCCGGCCTGAAACCAATTTGACATGGATTCAAGAGAGCATTTTCTGAAATGAATGACTTGACACGGCTGAGAAGGACCCTCTCGACCAATTTCACTAGGTTCGATGTTGATGAAATAGGGCGTATGTTGTCTAAAGCTAAGCCCTCCCCTTGCTTTTTAAGCAATGGAACTATTTCAGCAAGACGCCACTCATGCTTCATCCAAGGACCTTTAATAGAATGGTTAATTAGAGCCAACAGGTCTGCAGGAGATTCATTGAACAAAAATTTGATCATAAATGAAGTGACCCTATCGGGGCCAGCAGCTGTTGAGGATAAGCGCAGAACAATTTGCGACAGCTCAGGCATAGAGACCTCAGTTAAATCACTTGAGGTGCATGTGAATATAGCAGGAGAAGGTAGAGCAGATGTAATGCGAAGGTCTAGGCCACACGCAATATCCTCTAAGGCCTTTGCGATGTCAGCAGGGGACTGAACGAGGAATTCAATGTTGGCAGCCGGTGGAATCACCTTGTTGCGCCTCATGAAATTAAACAAAGCTCGTTTATTTCCTGATTCTGAAAGGAAATCATAATGATTTGTATTGCACTCCTTTGCACGGGCGACAGTGCGCTTAAATGTTACTGCATCATACTTATAATCCAACCAATTTTTTGGGCATTGATTGATGAGAAGTTTCTTCCAAGCTGCTTTCCGTCGTCTATATGCACGCGTGCACTCAGCATTCCACCAATTGTTCGCGATTGGACCCTTGGTTCTCTTAACCAAAAATTCAGACTTTTGCCTTGCATGGTCCAGTACTGAACATAGATGTGCAGCCTTGGTTTCGGCACTTGTCTGAGCGCAAGGGTCTGAAGTGATTTGGGGGGCTGATTTTAGCGCGTCCTTAAAGCAACTGTAATTTATTAACGTGCGCTGATGTCGCTCAGGAAGAGTTAATTTACAGGCAAACTTGAAACTAATCGGTAGATGATCACTGTTTGTTGCACAGTCAACAGGCGCCCGAGACATAACAGAGACTCCGGGGGAGGAAAAAGGTAAATCGAAGGCAGAGCGGCGTTGACTCCGAACAAACGTAGGCAATCCGGAATTGTTGCAGATCAAGTTGTTGTCAGAAGTCCAATCAAATATTCTAGAACCAAAGCTGTCGGTATTAAATCCCCACGTCACATGGTGTGAATTGAAGACTCGAAGTAATAGAACCTGAGATCGGCTACTAGACATGAGTGAGTCAAGGGGCCGAGTGTCGCGCACACCAGACGGGAAATGTGCATTAGCTACCGTACAGGGCTGCTGACCTGGGATACTGAGGTCAACCGCAATTATTTGACATTCATTGTCCGCAAATCGGAAAGAAATACAAGCCCTGTGGCAAAACTTTGTAGAGATGAGCACTAACAACCCTCCCCCTCGTGATGACCGGTCAAGCCGGAACGGTCGGTAAACCTTGAGATGATAATTGAAATTTGTAGTTAGCCATGTTTCCTGTAAAGCAACTAAATCTGGTAGAGGCTGATTGCATAGGCAATTTAAATTTGTTGAAGCTGAGAATATAGATCGACAATTCCACTGGAGTACACTTAAGAACCCTATCTTGGCGGAAGTGCCGCAGCCGCGACTGCCTTTTGCAGAATACTGGTCTTAGCGTTTTGAATTGCGTTACTTTTCTTTGTCTTTGACTGGGGGCAAGATGGACCTGCAATATTCAGAGGAGACCCACTTCGTTTCTGAGCGCGGAGTAATAATAATAATAATTGGTTTTTGGGGAAAGGGAATGCCGCAGTATCTGTCTCATATATCGTTGGACACCTGAACCGCGCCGTAAGGGAAGGAATAAAGGAGGGAGTGAAAGAGGAAAGGAAGAGAGAGGTGCCGTAGTGGAGGGCTCCGGAATAATTTCGACCACCTGGGGATCTTTAACGTGCACTGACATCGCACAGCACACGGGCGCCTTAGCGTTTCTCCTCCATAAAAACGCAGCCTCCGCGGTCGGGTTCGAACCCGGGAACTCCGGCTCAGTAGCCGAGCGCCCTGCCCACTGAGCCACCGCGGAGATCAGACTCCATATCCATACAATCCATAGAGGATGCGTTCATAACGCTATTCGAAGGAGAGGCCTGAGAGGTCTTTTGTTGCTCACATTGTTTTTGGCCCTGTGGAGCGGAACCGATTACTACAGAAGGAGGGGTAGCTTCCGAAGCCAAAGAAGACAAGAGCGGAGCGGTGGACGCCTGCAGAAGATTGGTCATCTGAGCAGCTATGACCTGCGAAATGCACGTGGAAACGGTTTCCATAATGCGATCCATTGCATTTGCCACAGCTTTCTCAACTGCCGCTGTAATATCCTGGGACCAACTAGAATCCATTATGGGCGGGCATTTGGCGGCCACACTAGAGTAGCCTGAGGCTCTCTCCTTGACTGTGGCAAAAGCCTCTCTCCGCGTGCATCTGCGCTTGCCTATAAGCTCGAGCACATGAACTTCTTGTGCTCATGCAGGACAGTCAGGCGAATCAGCAGGGTGAGCACCACTACACAAACAACATTTCTCTTGCTGTTCAGGACATTCCTCTCTGCAATGACGTTCCCCACAGGCACAGCAGCGCAAGGCAGATTTGCAGGCTTTGCCGCTGTGGCCAATTCGCCAGCAGTTTTGACACTGAAGGGGCCGAGAGTTAAAGGCATCTACTCGAAAATCCAATGGCCACACCTTAATCTCTGACGGGCAAAATATTCCTGCAAATGTAGCAATGACGGACTCCGTAGGAATATTTACTCCGTCAACCATCCTGCTGCATCGATGGACAGCAATCACCTTTGCAGGCGAGAGGCTCTCAAGCGTTTCCACAGGGCTCAATCGAAAGTCGACCCCTCGGACCAAGCCCTTGGAACATGCAAGATGAGGCGGAATGAATGCGCTCACCGGGTGGTTGGCGAAGGTCGTACACTTTAGCAGGTCGCCAATACTGTCTTTATCCGGCGACCTGCACGAAATATCACCCTTGCTGAACTGCCGGACATCGGTAATGTGCATGAAGTGCTTCGATGTAGACTAAAGAGCCGCCTGCACTGTCTCCGGGTTGTTCAGTTGGATAGCGCCTCCATCGGAAGGCACTAAAGTGACCGGAATGCTCGAAACTCTACTGCGGAAAAAGAGATCAATTGGGAGCTGGTCTTAAGGAAGAGATGCCAGCCAAGGGGAAAACCCCTGGCCGGGAGAAGAAGTAGACATTAAGCTCTCGTCCCGCGCCCAATCACCCCAGAACAGGAGCAAGCAGGCACAGACTAAAAGAAGGAGAAATTTAGCAAGCTAGCGCAACACCGCCAGGTACTTAGCCGCTGCCCCGCAGCCTGGGTTGCTGGGCCACGTCACCGACGGAAGTACTCAGCCATCAACTGAACATCGTTTTCTTTCTCTAGACGGGAATCTTGCATGCTCGCGCCCGCTTCTCATTTTTTACTGTGAACAAGGCTCCCGCATGGGAGCCGAAATGTCTTTTGTGGGTCCTTTTCTTTTTTGTTGTGGGCGTCATCAATGTCGCGTTTTAATATTCAACCCGACCAGACGAGTTTTCGACCGACTCTTGATTTCAATAACATAACGTGCGCTGACTTGCATTCGTGGCGCAAATAAGCGTCGAGTTACATTGGAGTTTTCGTAATGTACAAGTGCGAGATCAGAAAAGCACGCTCTGCCTCTCGCACAAATGCTATTTGAGAAATTTGTGCACGCGTAAGCGGGGTTCATGAACGAGCCTCTCGGAACGAAATGTAAGCCATCTCTTATCGAGGCGACCTTTACTCAGCTTTCAAAATGAAGTGCCCGCGGAACAGCGGCGGTGGCCAACGGTTCGGATAACAGGGACGGACGAATGCATACGTGTGTAACGAAAGGGGAGACGGGATGCAGCTCGTTGGTTCTTCGCGGTGTTTTTCCGCGCTGTCAATTCGCGCCTGCAACGACTTTTATTCGACTATCACACTATAATTATTCCTCCAGCGCCGCTTGACTGCAACTTTGACAAACGTCCCCTGCTCCAGTCTATAGCGTTAAAAAACATCTTTGGTGAAACGTCGCTATCCACGACACGCACCGCGCGAGCGTCTGCACGTAACAAGCAATGAATACTTCTGCACCAACAGCACTCCATTGGATGGGCAGAAGATAACGCACCGATTAAAAAATAAATGTAATCCACTTGGAGAACATGAGTGTGCGTTTCCGGAGGTGCGAAGAAAATCGAGCTCACACGGCGTTTAGTGACGCATTTTTCCATTTAGGCTATCATTCATGGCCTAAGCGATATTTATGGTCGCGCTTCTGCCTCGCAACACGAAAATGTTAGTAGGCAGCTCGCGAGGAGCAGCTTATAACCACTGGTATTGCACCGACTGCCTTTCTGCGCGTTAGGAAATACTTATCGGCACAGACATGAGCGGCATTAGATGAGAACCTGATGGCTTCGGCTGCTTATAACGCCACTCACAAAGGAGTACAGGAAGTTTGTCGCTGCGCACATAATCCGTTCTGCACACACCAAATGAATAAAAGATAATAGTGTAGACAAGCTTACCGTAAGTGGACGATTAAGTTGGATATTGATGAAAACGGAATACCCGAGAGAACACGCTGACGACACCGACACACCCGCGCACACAGTTGTTTGCAGCCCGAATGATTTTCCGCCGTCTCGCAGAAAAATACGTATAACGTGAAACAGAAACACATTTAGCGGTTGTATCTTTACCGCTGGCAGTCTTGCCGTGCGTAGCTTGGTTACGAAAGATAACGAAAGATATGTGAACAGCGCAGAATTTTAGAGACCTTTCAGAAACTAGGAAATATTTTTGGCCTAGAGTAGTCCAAAACAAGTAGGGATAAGTGTGAGGCTACCAAACTACCCCTTTATTTTTATCGCCTAGTGTTATGCTCTCTATGAAGATGTAACAGAAATGATAAATTACAACATCAAAAAATATAACCATAATAATTCCTTGGACCTGGTGTAAAACTTCATAAATATTGTTGAACCTTAGTAGGAATCACCATTCACAGCATTAAAAAAGTCACAACACAAAGACCTATGTGAATATTTTGTCGGGCTTCAAGTCACATTCCGATAGGCAGCAGTGAGAAAGCAGACGTCTGTGGTGTGCAATCCAGGCCTATTGAGCCTTACAGAGGCCCAATACAGGCCTTACAGAGATTAGAGGAAATTAGTACGTAGTATGCTGAGAAATAAATGGCAAAATAAATGGAATAATGAATTAAACATAAGCTACATCTTGTGGAACCCATGATAAGAGAACAGAAGGCATGCACGCATGAAGAACCTTTCCCTGCAGTTATTTTATGCCGTCTTTGCGTTGGACAAGTACACCTGACACATGACTACTTACTAACAGAAGATGATAAACCACCATATGAAACATATGAAGGTAAGATCACAGGAAACCGCACTATATTGTAATGGACATACTTGGAACAGCTAAGGAAAAAGCATTTTACTTTTTTTTACAACGAACACATCTTTTCCATGCTACCTTTCTGGTGGAAGAAAATTCACTTGTTGAAATTTGTTAGGTTATAGCTACCTAACAGATGAAGTATGTAAAATCAGGTATATTATCTTAAAGGGTATTTTTGCTTACCCACAAAAAAACTCATAAAAAATTGTGTTTGGCATATGTCGGCGTCGGGCATAAAACTCAGCACATGATTTATATTAAACGTTTTAAACATATTTCACATCAAACAGCCTTTGTATCTTCTTCTTATTATTTAACCTTACCGCTCTAATACCCAGCAAATCCTCCATGGTATTTTCGAAGCCATGACTCAAATGAAAACAATGAATGCGAGGCACGCGGTGAGTATTGATCACTGCCAGAAGCGGACTCCTAATTATCTTTCGAATATTGTTCATCATAACTTTTCAAAATTTCTTATTCACTTTATGCCGTGTCTCTTTTTCGTCAGTGCTAAATTGTTCTCTGATCACCGTGAACTCTTTTTTCCGCTGCATATTGTTTGTGTTACATGCCTCTGTGTAGTTCGCTAACCATCGACAACGGTAAAGAAATACACAGACATCCTGCGTGGAAATGTGTAACTAATCTATTAAGTTTTCGATAACGCTACTATGTATGTAAACGAAAATAATTTTCTTGCTCCAGCTGAGGGTGAATATGCCATAGAATTTAGGCTACCTTTTTTGTACATTAAGCTTCTGGTTATTTCTCAGTGCGCGGAAATCTAGGTTGGGGGAAAAATGCTTGCAGTATATTGGCCTAGGACGCAGTGGCCTAGTGGTTGAGCATCCGCCTTGCATGCGGGAGGTGAGGAATTCGATCCCCAGAGCCACCGGGTACCCTCAGGTGATACAATAGGTACAAGCTTTCCCCTGATCTGGTGCTCGGCTTATTTAGGGTGAAATGCTTCGGAAATGGGTCTTCGAGCCCACCTTGAGAATTTGAAGGTACTTTGTGCCATGGCGCTCTTTGGCCATAGATGCCCTTGCGCCATAAAAAAAAAATCACCACCACCACTTTTTGATTAGTTCAAATGAACATGGATCTTTTATGTGTAGTCACGAACATGAACAAATACATTAAAACGACAATCGGCCGAGACTTGCAGTATTCATATAAAAAAAAGTTAATACTGTGTAGCCACCACTTTTTATTATTTTTGTATAGGTATTTGTAGCTGTCCATGAGAAGGGGTCCAATAAATAAGGTTTATCACACTTTCTAGACACCTAAAACTTATTTAACCTTAGAAACAGGTATATCATGCCACTCACGTAGACATGCGACGAATGGAACAACCACGCATTACTCACACATAGCGTATTCCTCAGACGTAGCGCGAATGTTTTACATATGAAGTCTTCTGTTGTGTTCTAAAGGTCAGTGAAATTCGGAGCTGATATTCATTATTTCTCACCGTATATTCCAAGTTTGAATCACAGCTATGAGAACCTTGTGTTCAGAACTCACATTAGATGAGAGCTCGTAAATTTGGTGTCATCGTAGCCTTCAGGCGCTCGGGCGGCTAATGCCCTGGCGCCGTAATGAAGCTGTGGGAAAGCTGCTAGGCCAATGAACAATGCTTCCGCGAAATGACAGCTATGTAGACTTTGAAGCCAAGACCATGCTAGTTGTTTCCTCGAAGCCTGCTGCAGCTTTTTATTTTTATTTTTGTCGAGCAAACACTCTGGGGATTTCTAAACAAAAAGAAACAGAATGCACGTTTTAATAGCGATCTTCGCATGAATATTTATCACCTAATGCCTGTTTCTTGAGACAGGCACTACTCCTCGAAGTTGCTTGTACTTTTTTTTCTGATTACGTCGCAATAGGAGAGGGCGCTGTGATCGCCGAGGTGAGCGGATGCGTTCACATCGGCTCTGTCTTCTACAAATGATTTCGCAGCGATTTCAACTGCATTTCATCACCAACCTTCCACCAACGGATCAGTGAAGTCGATAGGCATCGACGGATACCCAGTTTTAAGGTGGGCCACCATTCTTCGCAGAGATAATTGCACTTTCTGCGCTCCAACCCCGCCATAGCCTCGCTAGGTCTAGGCGTGTACGCCAGACGCTAGGCCTAGTCGGCGCAACCGCTGCGCGCCGCTGACAGACGCGGCGCCACGTATGCGGACTCTCTCCAACGAAGCGGCACAAGACGACGAACGTAACTCAGGAATGAACGTGCACGTGATGGGGGAAGACATTTTCGCCGACGAAATTACCGAAGAAGCCGGATGGAAGACCGCCGGAGCGCGGCGTTCGAGACCCCGAGACAACGGTGCGAATTCGACGTAGGACATCGATGCAAGAGCGAACGCGCCTGCACTGGCCAGCAAGGTGCGAAACCCAAACATGTCAAAGAAAAGGTTATCAAAGCGGGAGGCATGCCCAGACTACCGAAGGAGGAAATTAAAATTGTAGTTCGACCAAAAGGTGGCCTCGACATCGTTAAGGTCGGCGCCCCGACTGTCACCGCCGCAATCTTCGCGGCCGCCGACATAACGAGAGACGAAAGTGCGGAAGACACGCTCTGTCCGAACTCGTACCAGAACATCGTCGTCGTCAGCACACCGAAACGAGCGAACGCGGACCGCAATGCCAAACTGCGGCAAATTCACATCCAAAGGAAACCGCACGAAGTCAACGCGTACGAAACGGCACCCGATAATACAAACAAGGGAATGATTCGTGGCATCCCCATTGAGGACGGACCCCGAGCGCTGGACGAGAACATCGTAAATCCGAGAAACCCACTGGCACTGGCGGCCAAACGCATAGGCACCGCGACCACGGTTGTAATTGCCTTCGACGGACTCAAAGTGCCCAACCTCGTCAGGTACGGTGCAACACTCGTTCGTTGCAAGTTGTATCGCAAGGAAATTGACATCTGTTACAAGTGCGGACCCCTCAGCCACCGCATGGATGTGTGCCCAAATCCCGCCAACCGCATTTGCAGGGGTTGCGTAGGCCGCAACCCAGACCAGGGGCACCAATGCTCGCCCAAGTGTAACCTATGCGGCGGTGCTCACATGACGGCCGACAAGGCCTGCAAATCAAGGTACAAGACTCCGTATGTGATTCGCAGGCGACGATGGGAGCGCCAAACCGCACGTGCCCATCTGACACGGCAAGATTTCCCGCCCATCCAGCCGCACAGACCCAGATCCACGTCGCAATAGCGTGGCCGGTCTCGGTCCCGCAGTCGTCAAAGGCACAACCGCCCTCTGACAAGATCGAGATCCCGGACGCCAACTCCCGGAGACAAGGTGAGCTGGGCGGACACTGTCCGGGGCATCGCGTGGGAGGGGGTCGTAACAGCACCTGAAGTCCCAGAGCAGAATCTAAAAGCCGATAATGACACTTTAGAAGCGCTAAGGAAAGAGAACGCAGAAATGCGAAAAGAGAACGCTGTAATGCGTGAACAAGTCCAAAAGCTAATGCAAGAGATGCGAGAACTCAGACGCGAGCGCACCGGGATGGAACAAATCAAACAGAACGCACAACAGCAGGTACCGGCGAGCGTTCCTGACGGGGACGCGCCCACCCCGAAGAAACGGGCGATACAACGACGCCACGAAGGCGGTTTCAAGAGCCAGGTGCGAGTGGAAATTACAGACATCAAGAAAATGCTATGCACCATGCAAAATACCACTGAGACCCTACACGCAACATTCCTTGGCCGCGCGCAAACAGGACCACTAGCCTTGAAGGAAACATGCAGACAATACTGATTCACTCCGTATTCACGCAACACGGACACGCACCGGCGAGCAGTGATGCGGGACCGAGCCACCATCAAGGGCAGCCGGGTAACTTGCATCAGCATCAACATGGCCAACGATAACCAAGGGATAGTAATCTGGTAGTGGAACTGCCACGGCTTCGCCGGCAAAAAGGACGTTCTACAGGCATCAACACGTAAATCTCAGACATCAACACGTAAAGCATCAACACATCAGGCACGCAACACGTAAATCTGACGTAATATTACTCCAAGAAACGCTCACCAACGCGGCTACCTTAAAAAGCTACAAAACGCAAGGCAGCAAAATCGAAGGGAGGGGTGTATGCACGCTCGTTAGGAAGTGTCTCACATTCGTTGACCACGAACTAAGCAGCGTCCAGATCGAACCCGCTCTCATCAAACTGATACCCACCAAGCAGAGGAAACAAAGTATATTCATACTGAACGTATACAGCAGCCCGTCGAAACGCCGTCAACGCTTCCGAGCGCTGTTTCAGAAGACGCTCAAGATTTCCGGGTCTCGGACGCTGATTGCAGGGGGAGATTTCAACGCGGCAGACACGGCATGGGGTTACGGCTACAGCACGACCAAGGGAAGACAACTCGGGCAAGATGCGCAGGAACTGGACATCACGCTACTTACGTATCCGGCGCACCCGACGAGAATCGGTAACTCCCCTACCAGAGACATGACCCCGGAACTGACGTTCGTCCGAAATGCTAGGACGACGACTACCACGTGGTAAAACACGTCGACTCCCTGGGGAGTGACCACATGATCGTCGAAATACACGTACAGACTCCGGACAAGGCGCACGGCAGTAAGCGAAATTTAAAATGGACCGATTGGGAAGATGTCAGAAATAAACGACACCAACAAGAGTCTTCAGGAGATACGATCCCGGACATAGAAGCCTGGACCCGCTCGCTGGTTGCAGACGCCAAAGCGTCAACCAAGACCGTCGAAACCGATGTTGAAACTGACAAGATGGACAGCCGCCTGGCGTATCTCATCGAGGCGAAGAACTCTGTCCTGGCCAGGTGGAAGGGACAGAGACTCAATCGGAGACTCAGAAAGAAAATAGCGGAGATCAACCGCAACATCGAGGAGCACTGCCGAACGCTCAACCACCAGCAATGGGATGAGTTATGTAGTGCAGTCGACGGCCAATTACACAACGCGAAATCGTGGAATCAGCTCAGGCATCCGTTGGACGAAACGAAGTCCAAGTCCCACCAGAGGAACTGCCTCGCACGTCTATTACACAAGGAGCTCGAGAAGCACGGTGAAGATGCAGTGACCGTCCGGTTACGAGCGAAGTACTTGCCGCACACTTCGACCGCACAACACGGCCCATGTGAGGAGGATCCGAACGCAGATAAGGACTTTAACGTAGAAGAGATCAGGACGGCGCTGCACTACCTCCACAGCAGATCGGCGCCGCGCCCCGACGGGGTGTCGAATCGCGCCCTAAAGAATCTCGGCGACCGATCTGTAGAACACTTAACGGCATTCATCAATGAGTGCTGGCAGCGCGGCAGCCTCCCGCAACAGTGGAAAAGTGCGAGAATGATACTAATCCCAAAACCCAGAAAACCGTAGAGCCTCGACAACCTTTGCCCCATATTCCTAACGTCGTGCGTCGGCAAGACCATGCAGCACGCACTGCTTAACCGCTGGCAAGCCCACTTAGAGCAGAAAGGGGCATACCCACCATCCATAATAGGATTCCGCCACCAATTATCCACGCAAGACGTATTGTTACAACTGAAGCACCAGGTGCTTGACGGCAAGACGAGAGGCACCAGAGCAATCCTCGGTCTCGACCTTGAAAGCGCGTTGGATAGAATCGCGCACTCGGCGATCTTACACCAGATATCGCGGCAAAACCTAGGTGTACACTGGTACAACTACGTTAAAGATTTTTTGACAGACAGGCGAGTTTTTTAGTGGCAGGGGATATCCAGCTAGAAGAGCAAACGCTGGGAAGCACCGGCACCCCGCAGGGCTCCGTCATCTCGCCCATGCTCTTCAATCTTTTCATGATCGGGCTAGCAGAAAAGCTACAAGAACTCGAAGACGTCCGGCACACCATATACGCCAACGACATAACACTCTGCGTGCACGAAGGCAGCGACGGTCACATCGAAACGGCACTGCAACTAGCGATCGAGACAGTAGAAGAATACGTTGAGGTACGGGATTACGATGTTCGCCTACAAAGTCGGAACTCCAACTCTACCGCCCTACACAGAGGGGCAGACCACCCGGGTGTGGTCGGAATGCGGCAGTGACCAGACGAGAATACGAAGAGATCAGACTACGCACGAGCAACCATACCGATAGTGCACAGAATTAGGGTCCTTGGCATGATAATCGAAGCCAATGGCGTCAACGGCGAAACGATCACTAAAGTTCAGCACAAGACGGCTAACGCCATGCGAATCCTCAAGAAGGTAACCAGCCGAAGATACAGAATGAATGAGGCGAGTCTCACACGACTCATACACTCTTTCGTCCTGAGCCATATTGCGTACGTCGCGGCATTCCACAACTGGTACAAGAGAGAAGAAGCCAAGATCAACGTCCTCATCCGCAGGGTGTACACGATAGCACTGGGTCTACCCGAGTCCACCAGCACGCAACGCTAGCTCCAGCTCGTGCTTCATAACACGCTTACCAAAATCGCCGAGGCGCAGCGCACTTCACAACTAGAAAGATTAGCGGGCACGAAAGCAGGACGCCAGATCATAGAAAGTGTCGGCATCCGTTACCATGCACAACAAGGCCAGAAAGTCGCTTTCCGGACGCGATCAGACAAACTCTAAGAGTCGACCCGATTCCACGGAACGTCCACCCAGAACACAACCGGGCAAGTAGAGTGGCCAGGGCCAGAGCTCTCCTACACATCTACAGAGACGAAACGGGGACAAGGTTCGTTGACGCCGCGGAATACGCAGAACGCTCACGATTCGCGGTTGCGGTCGTCGATTGGAGGGGCGAAACGCGCATAACGGCAAGTGTAGCGTGCGAGCGCGCAGAAGAAGCGGAGGAAGCGGCGGTGGCCCTCGCCATCGCGGATCCGACGTGCACCACATTTCTCTGCGACTCGCGACAAACGGTTAAAAACTTCGCCAAAGGATGGATCTCATAGACAGCGGCCCGAATCCTGAGCAATCAAAGAAGTACAGTGGGAGGAAGCGTTTCAATCCAAAATCCAGTGGTTCCCGGCGCACATGGGAGAATTATCGCACACATATCGCAACCGAAACGAGACGGCACACGCCAAGGCGCGCGAACTCGCGAACCGCGCCGGCGACCGTCGTCTATGGGACAGCACCAAAGACTCTGAACAGCTACAGTGAAATTTCCAAGGCCCTCTGCCTGGCCCGCCGAACCTTCCCTCCGCCCAACGACAAGCTGGACAGGGCGCACGCGGTGGCCTTCAGACAACTGCAGACGCGCACGTACCCCAACCCGGCACAATACCACAGACGCTACCCCGGAACATACCCGACAAATATATGCAAGGTCTGCCACACTGCTATAGCAACTTTACCCCACATGCTCTGGGACTGTAGCAAAAACCCTGACGGTGCTAACTCTGGAACCCTCCCGCCGCGGTGGGCCGCTGCCTTGCGCAGCCCCAGCCTCGGTGACCAACTCTGGGCGGTCCAGCAGGCCCGCGAGGCGACGGCGAGGCAACACCTCGATGTCCCCACGTGGGAGACCTAAGGCCCCGTCAGCGAAATCTCTGCAGGACTTTTAAATAAAGTTGTTACCAACCAACCAATTAGGGAAAGGAAATGGCGCAGTATCTGTCTCATATATCGTTGGACACCTTAACCGCGCCGTGAGAGAAGGAATAAAGGAGGGAGTGAAAGAAAAAAGTAAGAAAGAGGTGTCGTAGTGGAGGGCTACGGAATAGTTTCGACCACCTGGGGATCTTTAACGTGCACTGACATCGCACAGCACACGGGCGCCTTAGCGTTTTGCCTCCATAAAAACGCAGCCGCCTTGGTAGGGTTTGAACCCGGGAACTCCGGATCAGTAGCCGAGCGCCCTGACCACTGAGCCTCCGTGGCAGGTCTGCAAAAACCTTAGGAGTGGACAGGTACCGAGATATGTGAGACAGGCGTCGTCTCCTTTCCTTAAAACCAATTTTCAGTTCATATTCCTTCCTATTACGGCTTCCCTAGCAGACAGGCCTGATGTCTTCTCCTTGAAAATTGAGTTTTTTGGAAAGGAAATAATAATTGGTTTTTGGGGAAAGAAAACGTTGCAGTATCTGTCTCATATATCGTTGGACACCTGAAGCGCGCCGTAAGGGAAGGGGTAGAGAAAGGAGTGAACGAAGAAAGGAAGAAAGAGGTGCCGCAGTGGAGGGCTCCGGAATAATGTCGACCACATAGGGTGCACTGACATCGCACGGCACACGGGTGCCTTAGCGTTTTGCCTCCATAAAAACGCAGCCGCCGTGGTCGGGTTCGAACCCGGGAACTCCGGATCACTAGCCGAGTGCTCTTACCATTGAGCCACCGCTACGGCGCAGCATCTGTCTCACACCTCAATGGATACCTGAACCGGGCCATAAGGGAAGAGATAAAGGTACGATTAAGAGAAGATAGGAAGAAAGAGGGGCTGTAGTAGAGGTCTCCGGAATAATTTAGACCTCCCGGGGATCCTTCACCAGCCACCGCGGCGGTTATTTACTGTGTTCAAATTGTCCAACGGACGAGGCGTCGCGCCGAACAGATGATTGCGTTCGTGGACGCCTTGGCAATGCGGCAACACGCTGTCGCGTCCTGCTCTTAAAGACGAAATATAAATGAGCCATAATGTAGAGAAATAAAGTGTAAGAAATAAGAACAAATAAAATAAGACTAACTAAATAAATAAAAATAAAATGACAAAATAAAACAGCTAAAAACTAAAAAACCGCTCCGGGACGCGACAGCGCGTTGCGGGGTTGTTAAGGGGCCCACGGGAACGCCATCGCCAACTCGGCGCGACGCCAAGCCCACAGGACAATTTAAGGAAAGGAAATGACGCCTGCCGCACATATCTTTTTGGAGACCCAGACTGCACAGTAAGGCAGGGAAAATGAAATGAAATTTGGTTTTAAGGATAGGAAGTGACGCCTGACTCACCTCAGTGGACACCCAAAGCGCGCCGTAAGGGAATGAATATTTCTGACGCGCGGTGCCGACAATTACAACTACGCGCTTGTTCTGGTAAAAATTTTTTTGGAAGCTGCTTCGAAAGGGTTTGACCTCATTCGAATCCCTTGTGTGAAGTGCCAACCGCATAATGATAAGGGCGCCTGCAATCAATTCGAAGCACGTCTGTTTGTCTGTCTGTTGTTGCCAGGAAGAAAGAAAAGCAAAGTGCACAGGCCTGCTCACTGGCTCAAGCCGAGCCAAATCGCTACCACGTGCAGATAGGTGAGTTGACAGATGGGATAGAAAGCCAGGATAGTAAAGATGCGCTAAAGACAAGTCCGATCCCGGAGGTAGTGCAATACCGGGCTAACCGGTGGCGGAAGTGAAGAAACCGTTAAACCCTCCGCCACATTTCCAAAAATAAGTCCAATTAATTGGACCCGTAACAGATACTCTACGTGGTCCGGACATTCGCCTAATGCAAAGCACGTTCGTATTTCCCGCGTGTGTTTCCGGGTAAAGGTTATGGTTAAGTCTTCGTTTGGTTGTGGTAAACAAAAAATGCCAGTATAAAAATTGAATGAAAACAGCATAGCTTCGCTGTCCAACCACCTTCACAGCGTGGATTGGAGCCACAGTTTTTTATTTTTCCAATTCTGTTTATTTTTTATAGAACTTTTCTTTCCGTAATTTTTTATATTGCGAGTGCTTTATGATCAGTATCATATATACGATTTCTGCCCTGTTAGGTACTTCTCCACTCGTGGGGTTTGTTAGCGACGACGACGACCACACAAAAATCTCCTTGGGCGGTAGAGGTACACCGCTTCGCTGTAAAACCATTTCTTGGCAATGTTGCGGTAGAAACGCTGCAGTGGAGGGTAGCGGGTTAGGCTTTTTATGAACGGCTTTCTATTCAGAGCCTACAACGTTGCCAATCCCAACGCCAACACCCGAGAACTCTGGCTCAGGTTCGAACCCGGCCGTGGCGGCCGCTTTTCGATAGAGGCGAAATTCTAGAGGGCCATGTGCTGTGCGATGTCAGTGCACGTTAAAAGATCGCCAGGCGGTCGAAATTATGCAGGAGACCTCCGGCACCTCTTTCCCTCTTTATTCTTTAACTCCCACCTTGCTCACTCGCCTTACGGCGCAGTTCGGGTGTCAGAGAAGTTTCCCTTTTCTCAAAAACCAATTTTCATTCCAGTAGGGCGCCGGCAGTCATTGAGCTAATTGGCGTTGGCGTTGACAACGTTGTAGGCTCTGAATGGAAAGCCGGTCATGGGAAAGTCTAACACATAATACCATGGCGTCATGCCCTTAATGCGGAGCTTCAGTTTCCGATCCAGATTTTTTTCTTTCACTTGCCAATCTACTCCAAGAATAGTGATGATCCCACTCCAATTCTGACGCGATAGGGTTAAGGTCCTTGTGTCGCAAAAAATCTAGTGTCAGCGTTCTTGACAGTTAGCTTTGTTGGCATAACACGAGAATGTCCTCACGACCGTGTATGCAGACGCGTTTTGGAGAGGAGACAACAAATTAGCAGTGGCCACGGTGGTCGATTTTTCTACTCGAAATGACTGGCGCGTCTATGCGAGAATGCACGGTAGCAGAGGGCGAGGAAGTAGCCGTCGCTCTAGCGGTGGCGGAGGGCTACAGAACCAGGCGGTCACTCACGGGCTCTCAAACAGCCTGTACAAATTCCATGTCACGCGCTCTGTATACTACTCGCAGTAAGCGACGGAATCTAAAACCACGAATAAGACAACGACAAGACCACACACAAAATTGTGTAGGTACCAGGACACACAGGCATGGCAGGGAACCAAAAGGCTGACAGGAAAGCTCGAGGATACAATACTTTCCGTGCATCCGATGAGACCGCGGAACTCGTGCTAGCGCCCAAGGAATACTCGGCCAATCTACAAAACTATAGCGGCAAAAGAATCTTACATCCCTCGCCGCACAAACCTCTCAACAGAGAGGAAGCTGACACTTGCAGAAAATTGCAGACGGGTTCTTACCCAAACCTACACATACTAAATATAAAACACCCAACGATATACGCGGACGAATGTCCCTGGTGCGACGAAAAACCCACCCTATATCACATTAAATGGGCCGGTCAAAACATCGACGTGTCCTCAAAATATAAAACCGCAGTGCGGAGCAGCGGGAGAGACTGCTGTCCAGCGACCGCTGTGAAGACCAGCAAGGTCTGGTACGGCGAGCTCAACGGGCGGCAGTGGCCAGCGGAGCCCTCAGCTGAGGGCACCCGACCAATGATTTAAAATGGACGAGCTCAAGAGAGGAGTCTTGTGGGGCTACAACGAAGGAGAGAGCATCTCTGAGGATGCACCAAAACCGCAGAGCACAATGAGGTTTTCTCCTCCTCCTTCTCCAAATAAAGAATCTTGTGGAGAAACGAAGAATGGAAACCAGCCGTTTCGGATTCCGAGGCAAATATGTGCAGAACACGTTACGATTGCCCTTTTTTGCCTTTAGTGCCTTTTTGCCAGTTTACAACAGACAGACAAAAACATTATTGCTGCAAGTGAGGTTTAGACCCTGCTGGGTCTCTGGGCTGCGGCGCGGTTCCGCAATTCATCATGTTCTTCATGCCGGGGCATGACGTCGGCAACCCGAGTCACCAAAGCAAGGTACGAGGTCGGGTCTGCAGACATAAGCAGGACCTCCCAGTCCTCCCAGCTCGAGATGGCGTGCTCTCGCGGGAGGTTCAGCAGGGCAGCCGAAAAGGATGTGGGAGAGTGTGGCGTGAGGGTCGCCGCATAGGGAGCATACAAGGGACGTGCCTCAATAGTGGGATAACACCTGAGCGGATGACAGAGTCTGGAGGCGTCTCAAGAGGATCTGTTGGGAGTGCGTAAGAGAGGGGTGGGGAGGGGTAATTTCCAAACAGGGTATTTGTGTGAGCTCTGCAAAGGTGTGCGCCCGCTCCCTCGAGAAGCATGGATCGAGACTGTCCTGAGCCCGGTAAGTCAAACCTCGGGCCAATTTATCGGCAGCCTCGTTTCCAGGGTTGCCAGAGTGAGCCGGCACCCACTGGTGCTCTGCTCTACGCGGCCAATTTTGGATAGGGGTGTTCAACAATTGCCCCGCCGGGGTGTGAATCCTGGCTCTGGAAAAGTTGAACAGAGCCGTTTTGGAGTCGCTGAATATGTATGGGGCGTTGGAATGGTCAAGTGCTAGGGCGATGGTGGTCTTCTCTGCCTCCATTGGGTGTAGAGGCCGACAGAAGACGGTGAGTTGTGGGGCGGGGTAGGATTTGATTGTGGGAAACTGCTGCCGCTTCATGAGCTGTACTTGCAGCATCTACCCGAAGGGCATCGTGGGCTTCCCGTAATACTCATGGAAGGCTTTAGCGCGAGCTACGCGCCGAGGGATATGATATTGGGAATGGACGTTTTGAGGAAGGGGTTCCACAACGAGAGGTGTATGGATGGGTCGAGGGATGGCCATAAAGGCTGACTGGTTAGCGGGTATGTTGATGCGAAGGGAGGAGAGTATATGGCGGCCAGGGGCACTCGCGACAAGTCCAAGGTACTGTGTCTGAAGGTGCGCGTCAGCTAGTTCCTGAATGATGTTATTCATGCCTAGTGCAAGGAGTTTGGCTGCGCTAGTGGTACGAGTCAGGTTTAGGGATGCCTTAGTCGGAAGGCGGACCATGGCATTCAAGCGTTCGGATTCCGCGCGGTTAATCTTGCTATATGCGATCGCGTATAGAATGCTGGTATACGTAAATGCATGCACTACTTTCATGTCGTCCGCTTCGTCTAAACACTTGCTAAGGGAGGATACTCGGCGTAGAAGGTGCAAAATGGATTGCGTGGAGGCCCTGAGTCTTTTAAAGGTATGTTCATTTGCTCCAGAAACATGCAAATGGATGCCAAGGATGCGGAATCGTGTCGTTTTCCACCCAAGGCCCTGTCGACGACGATACCGAGCCACGCAGGGCTAAGTTATGCGTCTGTGACGACACGTTTTGATCCCGTCAAGATCCAGCATGCTTGGTACTGTAGATTGCGATAACAGCACCGAAATTCGTGGCATCGCTGAACCCAACATGTTGCTGCACCTTGGTCGGCAAGTCTGCGTTGCTCGAGGAATTGTTGAACTGAACAATGGCCGAACCGAACTCTTGGTGACCAATTTTGGCTGTGAACCTCAGTTTTTGCCTGGCACAGCAGAACAGCTATTGCGTATTTCGAGGAACTCAGCGAATTCGCGGGAATGCAGGCTTTGTCCGGAGCCCCGGCATCAGTGGAAGAACCGACCATCCCCATAAAAATTGACGTGAACCGAAACCTCCCATATAATCAGAAACGCTGCTTGGAAAGCGTTATCCAGTCTTTCTGCGACTGCTCTGCCTCGACCTCCAAGGTTAGGCAGACACCGCTCACAAAGCACTGAATTATAGTTGACGCCAACCAGCGGACGTTATGTCAGCCGCCTTACCGGATGTCTTCGGAGGAGCGCGATGCCATTCGCCGCCAAGTTCAAGAAATGCTTCCGGACGACGTGATACAGCCGCAGACGAGGCTGTGGGCGTCGCCTGTTGTTGTAGTGGCAAAGAAAGATGAAACCCTACGGTTTTACGTTGGTTACAGACGTTTAAACAGTCACAGAAAGGATGTTTATCCTCTCCCGCGTATTGATGATCCCCTGGACCGACTGCGCCACGCCAAGTACTTCTCATCGCTTGATTTACGAAGCGGCAATTGGCAAATCGAGGTGAACGAGCGCGACCGGAAAAAGACCGCCTTTATTACACCGGATGGTCTGTACGAATTCCGGGTGCTCTCTTTCGGCCGGTGCTCGGCTCCTGCAACCTTCTAGAGGATGATAGACACCGTTCCTGCCGATCTTAAATGGCAGTCCTGTCTCGTGTACTTGGATGACGTTGTCATCTCTGATACGTTCGAAGAGCACCTGAGACGCCTGCGCGCTATGTTCGAAGCAATTTGGTCGGCCGGTCTTTCCCTGAAGCCCGAAAAGTGTCACTTCGCTTTCGAGGAGTTGAAGTTTCTGGGCCACATCGTGAGCGCTGAAGGGTTTAGCCCAGAATCCGATAAGACTGCTGCCGTGGCTGTATTTCCTGTGCCTACCGATAAGCGCAGTGTGCGCCGTTTTCTGGGTCTCTGCGCCTATTATCGGCGTTTTGTGCACAACTTCTCCCAGATCGCTGAGCCCCTCACGCGACTCACGAAAGATTCCGAACCATTCTTCTGGGGCCTGGAGCAACAGCAAGCCTTTGAAGACCTCCGCACTCGTCTCCAAAGTACGCCAATCCTTGGACACTTCGACGAGTCAGCCGACACTGAACTACACACAGACGCCAGCAACATCGGCCTTGGTGCGGTCCTTGTTCAGAGGCAGGATGGTCTCGAACGCGTAATCGCGTACGCGAGCCGCACCTTGTCACGATCTGAGGCGAACTATTCCACCACCGAAAAAGAATGCCTGGCCATTGTGTGGGCAGTAATAAAATTTCGCCCGTACCTACATGGCCGCCCTTTCAGGGTCGTCAGTGACCACCACTCGCTGTGTTGGCTAACGAACCTCAAAGATCCCTCGGGACGGCTTGCACGCTGGAGCCTTCGGCTTAAGGAATTCGATGTCACCATCTCTATAAGTCTGGTAGGAATAACAGTGACGCCGACTGTTTGTCTCGTGCTACTATTAAGGACAGCCGAGCTGACCCCGACGACGATTCTGCTTTTCTTGGCGCCATCTCCACGTCCATTCTCATTCTACACCAAAGAGACGACAGCGAACTACGGCCCCTCATTGAGTATCTAGAAGGAAGCGCTCAGTCTCTCCCGCGAGTCATTTCGCGCGGGCTGTCGTCGTTCTGTTTACGTGACGGCGTCCTGTATAAGAAAAACTACAGTCCAACACAAGCTGTCTATCTACTCGTCGTGCCTACGGCCCTTCGCGACGAAGTCCTGCAGGCGAGCCATGAAGACCCATCTTCTGGTCACCTGGGTTTTTGTCTAAATTTGGTACGATTACGGCAAGAATACTACTGACCCAGGGTTGCTGCAGTTTGCGAAGTGTTACGTAAGAACTTTCCGCGAGTCTCAGCGTCGCAAGACGCCGCGGACTAAGCCAGCCGGCCTACTCCAGCCTATTGATCCGCCTCAGGTCCCCTTCCACCAAGTTGGCATGGACATACTCGGCCCATTTCCGGAGTCCTCGCTGGGTAACCGCTACATTGCGGTCGCCACCGACTACCTCAGCCGATACTGTGAGACTAAACCTCTTCCCCGTGGTACTGCTGACAAAATTGAGAACTTTTTCATTCATAACATAGTGCTTCGTCACGGTGCACCCACCATCGTTTTAACTGACAGGGGAACAGCGTTCACCTCGGCCCTTACGCAGGAGGTTATGCGCCTGAGCAGCACCAGTCACCGAAAAACAACCGCTTACCACCCACAAACGAACGGCCTCACCGAACGGCGCAACAAGACGATCGCCGACATGATTTCTATGTACGTCGACACGGACCACCGGAACTGGGACGCCATGCTCCCTTACGTCACCTTTGCCGATAATACTGCGGTCCAGGAAACGACAGGCTTAACTCCATATTGTTTAGTACATGGTCTCGAAGCCACAACCATGCTGGATGCAGTCGTGCTTCTAGCTAGCGCTACCCTCTTGTTATGGGTGCTTCCCAATTTGTTCGTTACCCTGAGGCCGCCCGTCAACTCGCTCGACAGCGCATGCGGCACGAGCAAGTTCACGACGCTCGGCGCATCAACCTTCGCCACCGAAATGTGCGTAACCTTCCCGGCAAACAAGTCTGGGTGTGGAGCCCAATCCGCATGCGGGGACGCTCTGAGAAGCGTCTACGCAGATGCTTTGGCCCCTACGAGGTGCTCTGCCAGCTCAGTCAAGTTACCTACGAAGTTCTACCCAAAGGAACAGCTCGCTCTTCTAAACGGCCGACCTCCGAAGTTGTCCATGTCGCTCGGATGAAGCCGTACCACGCCCGCTAGACCCTCGCGCGTGCCTACATCACACGCCAGACACGTGCGACTACCCTTGTGGTCCTGCCTCCAATTGCTACCTCACCGAGTCGGTGTCTTTAAGAGAGGGGGAGCAATGCCACGCTAATAGCTCTTCTAATGGCTTTATAGCTCGGCTAAACTGCATTTCCTGGCAGTTGGCAAGCCTTGAGTCATCTCGGGGCTAGATGCTTTTTCTTCTTCATCTCTCGTGCTGGCTGCTGCCTTGGACGTCCCAACGTCTTGCGCTTATAAGTAAAGCAAGTAAACCAGCCCTGCTTACGTCAACCGTTTCTCGGTGACAATATCTTGCGTTGCAGACATCGATAAGATGAAATGAGGATCTAGGAATCAGAGCATTTTTCCAACCGCCATTCACATCGATGGCTAGTAAATTGCTGAACCCTGCGAATGTGACTAAAATTTATCGTTAGAAGCCGTGCACATCTTTCTTCCTGTTAAACACTCAGTCAGCGCGCAATAAGTCTGATGAGCTGTGTGCCTTTGTCACTATCTGTCGAGAACGTGAGTCAGAACCAGAGAGGTGTACGTCTCCAAAAACAAGATTTAATCAAACAATGCACATCAACTGCAAAACTGAATAATACAAAGGTGGTTTACATCACATCGATAAGCATGCACAAATCAGTCAGAGTTTCCACGCGCAGGTGGTAGTAAGAATAACGCCAAATAGTTCTAATTAGAGTCTTTTGAGTCAATGTAGAATAATGAAAACAGTCCAATCGGTACTCAAAGTGGTTGGTGGTGAGGAATGTCGCTAGAGGAGACCTCGCCGGGGCCTCCGGAGCGTAGCCGAAGGAGCGTCTAGACGGTCCGGATCGTTGCCGGGGTTGCGTCGGCCCAGGAGGGCAGCCTCGGTGCGTGTTTCCTACACCGGCGTCAAAGCTCGAGTCCTTTTGTCTCAACTCGGGGCGGCCGCACGGAGGGGATGCCGTTGCATACCGTTCTCCTCTCCCCGCGGGTGCGTTGCGCCCATGTATCTTCGCGGCCGTGGATTCACACGCACTTGCGGTCTCCGGAGCTGTGCGCCCACGCCGTCTGCTTTTCCTCCGTCTCCACGTAAACGATTATTGCTTCCGCGCAGACGCGCGCACTTTGCACCGTCTGCTCCGTTCCCTCCCAGTGTCTATGTCGGTTTCGTCCGCTGCGTGCCGTGGTTTCTTTGGCGGTTTGAGTTCTTGCCGCGGCGTCTCGCACTCACTCGTGACAAGTACCCCCCCATTTAAGAGTTTTCCCACGAGGAAAACTGCTCACTCGCGTAATATGCACAAACACGGACACACAAAAGTCACAGGAAACCGCACTGTTCATACGATATACACACAAAGCATAGCAAAGAACGTCCACACATCGATATTTCTTTTCTGCGGGTACACAAGCATACCACGCACGCTGAAAGCCAACCCTAGTTCAGCCTACTAAGGAAGTCTGCTCCCAAGTTTTCTCTCCCTTTTATGTATTCGACATGAAACTCGTACTCCTGGAGAGTTAAACTCCATCTCATCAATCTTCCGTTCGACCATTTGGTTTTTGTCAGGCACTGTAGGGGCTGGTGATCTGTTTGCACTCTAAAATGCGTTCCATACAGGTACAAATGAAACTTCTTTATTGCCCACACAAGTGCTAAACACTCCTTTTCTACAGTCGAGTAGTTTTGTTCGCATAAGCTAAGCTTCTTGCTAGCATAAGCCACAGGGTGAAGTATGCCATCTTCCTCCTGCATCAGCACTGCGCCCAGAGCTGTCCCTGATGCGTCTGTGCGTAAAACAAATTGCTTGTTGACATTAGGGGCCAGCAAGACGGGCGGTTGCGCCATGCTTTCTTTCAGTTTGTTGAATGCTTCCTGGTGCCGGTCACTCCAGTTTACTGTGTTTGGCGCCCCTTTCTTTGTCGTCTCTACCAGTGGGAGAGCCATGTCTGCATAATGCGGAATGAATTCCCTGTAGAATCCAGTCAACCCCAAAAAGGACTGGACCTGTTTCTTGGTGGTTGGCCTTGGTGCCGCCTGTATTTTTTCTACAATATCGGGCTTCGTCGCTATCCGCCCCATCCCTATCTCGTGTCCGAGAAAGGACACAGATTCAAATCCGACCTCGCATTTTGTGGGCTTCACCGTCAGGTTTGCCTCACGAAGTCTCTCAAACAGGGTTTCGAGTGCCATCAAATGTTCCTCCCAAGTGTCTGTGGCAACCAGAATGTCGTCTATGTAGTGTGCACCTGGTGAAGACCACCCAGTACCTGTCTCATTAGCTTTGTGAACGTGGCCGCTGCAGTCTTCAGGCCAAATGGCATGAATCGAAACTGAAATAGGCCGTTAGCACATGAAAAGGCTGTTTTTTCTTTGGAACTTTCCTCCATAGGTATCTGCCAATACCCTTTCGCGAGGTCGAACTTCGAGAAATATTTCTTTTGTGCGACGCTCGCAAACACCACATCGATTCTTGGAATGGGCTCGCTGTAAGGGATTAAGACGCTGTTGAGACGCCTGAAATCGACACATAGTCGATTGGAGCCATCTGTCTTCTTGACGACTATGAGGGGTGAGTTATAGGCGGACTCCGTGCGCTCAATTATGCCCAGTCTAAGCATTTCCTCTACTTCTTTCTCAACTGATTTATGTGCTATCAGTGGCAAAGGGTACTGCCTGACGTGTACGGGCTGCTCGGTGGTCAGGCGCAGCTTGCACGCAATAATCTTCGTCTTTCCGGGCAGGTCTGAGAAAACAGTGCCGTACCGCTCGAGGAGACACTTGAGTTGCGCCGTCTGTTCTGCATCTAGGGTGGGGTTAAGCAGCACGTCCTCTGGTCCCATTGTCTTCCTTGAATTGAAAGTGGGCACTTCCCCTGCATCCGACTCCTCACTGATGACCATGCAGGAGATCATCTGGTCGGCATTAGCAGTCCTCTCTTCATATCTCTTGAGCATATTTATGTGGAAGATCTTCTTCTTTCCGCTCACTAGCAGCTCGTAGTCTACTTCATTCTTCTTTCCTGTTACTGGAAATGGACCCTTCCACTGCATAGTGAGCTTGTTCTTGTCACTCGGCAGCAGAATCAAGGCCCTTTCTCCTGGCCTCAGCTGTCGATTCACCGACTTTCGGTTATAAAATTTCTTGTACCTCTCCTTGGAAGCATCAAGGTTGCGGTGTGCAATCTCGCAGGTTTCCTCCAACCTCTCTCTCAGTTCCAGCACGTAAGTGTACGTGGTCTTCTGATCGGTTTCCAATTTGTTATTTGACCAAAGCTCTCGAAGGATGGTAAGTGGTCCTCTGACGGCTCTACCGTACAACATTTCAAATGGCGAAAAGCCCAGACTTGACTGCGGGACTTCGCGATATGCAAATATCAGTGCTGGGAGGTAACGATCCCAACCAGCGGGTCTTTCTTGGCACATTTTTTTCATCATGTGCTTGATTGTCCCGTTGAAGCGTTCAACCAAGCCATTACACATCGGGTGGTATGGGGTTGTCAGCAACTGCTTCAATGACATGAGTCGACTAACTTCTTTCATCAGGTCTGATGTGAAATTTGATCCCCGGTCTGTGAGCATTTCTTTCGGCACTCCGTAGCGCGAGAACATCTCTAGGAGCGCTTCTGCGACTTCAATTGTGTCAATAGTTTTGAGCGCAATGGCATCTGGGTACCTTGTCGCCACGTCTACCAGTGTGATGACGTAGCGATTTCCTTTCTTCGAGGAGGGGGTTATAGGTCCAATGATATCGACTGCCACTCTCTGGAATGGGATTTCAATGGTAGGCAGAGTTCCAAGTGGCGCTTTCCCGACTTTTCCTTTCGGTATCGTCCTTTGGCATATGTCGCAAGATCTGACATACCGCTTCACGTCGCTTTGGACGCCTGGCCAGTAGAATTCCTCATTTATTCTGTTGCCCGTGTTCTTCGCACCTTGGTGGCCAGCCATTATCGAATCATGGCCTAGACACATGACAGCTGGTCGCAATTCTTTCGGTATCACCAACTGCAGGACTTCCCTTCCTGAGCTGAAGGTACATTTCCTGTACAACAGGCCGTCTTGGACGAGAAACTGAAATGTAGTTCAGCATTTCTTTCTTCTTAGGATTTCCCCTACCTTCTTGAAACAATCCGCAAGTGAAGAGTCGTTTCTCTGCTCCTGCGCTAAACTCTCGGGAGTCACTTTCAGGAGCTCCGCCGCAGGTACTTTCAGTTTGGTTGTCTTTCCCTGCGCTGCTTTTCCTGCTCTGGTCTGTACAGCTGACGAAATCATGAGTGTTTCGTCCCTTTTTCCTTCCGCGGGCTCTAAACCGCCGTTGCCTTCGCGCGGAACTACGTTCGCACGGGTCTTTACAAGTGTTTCCTCTTCACTTCTCCCCTCCGGGCCTGCGCCTTGTTCCATACTGGGCTTCCAATCGGCATCGGGGTCGTCAACCTTTCTTACGCCCGTGATGTTTCCCAGCACCAAGTCATACAGGGGCTCATCTAGGCATTTTGCCACGACTGGTCCCGAGTAGTACAGGGTAGAAATGCAAATTATTGCCTCCGGGAGGTAGCGAACCGTGCTGTCAACCAGCAAGATTGACGCCAGCCGACCAGTAAGCTCCTTCTCTCCAACCAGGCTCCTTCTAACTAGGACCGTGTTTGTGCCACTGTCTCTCAACACGGTGACGCGCTGGCCATGAATTTCGCCCTCGACTACAGGCATCGCCAGCTAGCCGACAGCTGCGTGCCTGGCTGTTTGACCTTCCGTCATCTCACGTCCGGCCTTTGTGTCCGTCTTTCGGGTATCCTCCGCGCTCATGTCAGCTTTTCTGGGATGAACGACACACGCGGCCTTCTCTTGCGTCCGAAATCGGCATTCCTCTGCTCGGTGGCCTCTCTTGCTGCAGTTTTGGCAGATTAACTGTGCCTGCCCTCTGCTTCCTCCAACCCTACAGTCCGCGGCGCGGTGTCCAATACGGTTGCACAAGAAACACCTCGAGGGCTGCTTAAATGTGCCACTTTGCACTCCTCGTTTTACCGCGTCTGCATCGCAACTTCTCCCGACGTCTTCTTTAACCTTGCCTAGGTTTATGTGGCCTTGAGCCTCCATGAACTGATCTGCATACTCTGTATAATCTTCCACTGCCTTCAACTTCCTCTCTTTTAGGAATACGGCCAACCTTGGGTGACAGCAGGACAAAAACTGCTCTCCAACCATGAGGTCTTTCACCCCTTCGTACGATTTTTCTACCTCGGCCATTTCCAGCCATCGTTCAAAGTAGTTCGACAATCTCGATGCGAACTGCTTAGCTGTTTCCGCATCATTGGGTTTGCCACCTCGAAACCTTTCACGGAAACCTTCTGCGGTTAAGCGGAACCTTTGTAGCAGCGTTTTCTTCACCTTATCGTAGTCTGTCGACTCTGATGCGGGCATTCTCCCGAAAGCTGTTAAGGCCTCGCCCACCAGACAAAGGCTTAAAGCTGTTGCCCACTCGCTCTTATCCCATCTTTGTCCTACTGCTATTCTCTCAAAGCGATGCAAATAGGCATCCAAATCGTCACGCTTATAGTCAAAAGGAGCCATCAGCTTCCTTGGACACACAGCTGTTGGTCGTGGGGCCGTAGCACCCGACGCAAATCCTGTCGCCTCTGGTACGGCTTCAACACTAGCGTTAGCAAGACGCAACTTGAGCTCGAGCACTTCTTTCTCCTGTGCCATTCTGTTTTCTTCTAATTCTGCCATTCGCTTAGCTCTCTCTTCTTCTAATTCTGCCATTCGCTTAGCTCTCTCTTCAGCTTCAAGTGCCTCCCTTTGCGCCGACTCCCTTTCCTCTTTGTATCTCGTTTTCTCTTCTTCATAAAGAGACATCGTCTCCTCTTTCGTGAACCCGAGCTTTTCGGCTCTCAACATAATCTTGTGGAGGTCCATCTCTCTGGTTTTAGCACGAACACGAGCGTGTTGACATTAACGTTAAGACAGAATGACGAAAGTGGATCCTGGCAGGCTCGCCATTAATTTTGTCACTATCTGTCGAGAACGTGAGTCAGAACCAGAGAGGTGTACGTCTCCAAAAACAAGATTTAATCAAACAATGCACATCAACTGCAAAACTGAATAATACAAAGGTGGTTTACATCACATCGATAAGCATGCACAAATCAGTCGGAGTTTCCACGCGCAGGTGGTAGTAAGAATAACGCCAAATAGTTCTAATTAGAGTCTTTTGAGTCAATGTAGAATAATGAAAACAGTCCAATCGGTACTCAATGTGGTTGGTGGTGAGGAATGTCGCTAGAGGAGACCTCGCCGGGGCCTCCGGAGCGTAGCCGAAGGAGCGTCTCGACGGTCCGGATCGTTGCCGGGGTTGCGTCGGCCCAGGAGGGCAGCCTCGGTGCGTGTTTCCTACACCGGCGTCAAAGCTCGAGTCCCTTTGTCTCAACTCGGGGCGGCCGCACGGAGGGGATGCCGTTGCATACCGTTCTCCTCTCCCCGCGGGTGCGTTGCGCCCATGTATCTTCGCGGCCGTGGATTCACACGCACTTGCGGTCTCCGGAGCTGTGCGCCCACGCCGTCTGCTTTTCCTCCGTCTCCACGTAAACGATTATTGCTTCCGCGCAGACGCGCGCACTTTGCACCGTCTGCTCCGTTCCCTCCCAGTGTCTATGTCGGTTTCGTCCGCTGCGTGCCGTGGTTTCTTTGGCGGTTTGACTTCTTGCCGCGGCGTCTCGCACTCACTCGTGACAGCCTTGCTTTCATGTTTTGGCTTTCCATTTGCTGTTATTATGCTTTGTGGAACATGGTACTGACACGAACATGAAGTGATACAGATCCCGGGTTACACAAGACACTACTAAACTCGCTCAGTCAAGAACGGTGGAGGAGTACTTTTCATGGCCAGAGAAAGTTTTCAGTGTGAAAAAATCGACGACTTTACGGCGGTCACATCGGACTTTGAAATTTTGGCGGTCATTCATAACAAAATCATATTTTCAGTTTTATATCGTCCTCCATGCGGGAACGTGGCAGAGTTTTTTACATATATGGAAAACTTATTATCCTGGATAATAAATGAAAACAGTTATGAACTCGTCCTGGGCGGCGATATCAATATTACCATGTTGAAAGAAACACAGCTACGTACTGATTTCACTCGACTATTAGAAGCTAATGCATTTTTAACACAATTACTGCTCCAACTCGCCTTAGAAACGAATGTGAAAGTTTGCTTGATGTTTTTATTACAAACATTTAATCTCGAACTATTAACTCCGGAGTAATCAGCGCTCATATTAGTGATCATTTTCCAGCATTTCTTCTCTTGGAATCGTATGTCTTGGCTAAGGAACCGAAGCAGTGTCCCCCGTTGACTATTCTAAATATTAATCCGTCTACACTTGAGGAGTTCCACACAAAAATGTCAAAAATAAATTGGCGCGAGGTGTACAATCAGTCTGACGTAGATGCCGCGTACGAGTCATTTCGGCGTCTTTACAAAAAGGCTTACTCGGAATCTTTTCATCCTAAACCACTGAAGCCTAGAAAAGCTAGAAAACCTTGGATAACCAATGCACTTCTGAAACTAATCAAGCAAAAAGATGCTCTATTCAAACATTTTTTTGGACACAAGAGACACGTGCCATCTATCCGAATTTAATAAATTTCAAAATAAGCTAACTGCTACTCTTAGACAAGCCAAGAAAGATTACCTTTATAGGTTGTTTAATCCTGAAGCTATAAAGCGAACGGATATCACTTGGAGAAACCTTATAACATTGATTAACATTGGACGTCAGCATTAAGAGGGCGTAAGAAAATTGGTAATTAACGGGGAACGTTCATCAAGCTCGCAATTTGCAAACGCTTTTAATAATTGTCTTGTGTCCCCGGTAAATAGTTTGCACGATCCACGCTCCGCAGAGTACCTCAATTCCAGAAATTGTGATAGTGCTTTTTTACTTCCAACCAGCGCCGAACAAATTTATCTCACGTTCTCCGCTCTGCGAAATAGTAAAAGCTGCGATATTGATGACCTGCAAATACGCCCCGTAAAACACGTTTTAGATCTGATATGCCCAGTTCTTGAGCATGTGTACAATTTGTGATTTGTAAACGGTATATTTCCAAGCGCATGCAGCTCGCAAAGGTTACAGTGCTCTTCAAAGCCGGTGATAAAAACAACCTGTCTAACTACAGACCAATATCCATTTTGCCTGTATTTTCAAAATGCCTAGAAAAATTAATAACACTGAGAATAACCGCTTTCTGCGAAAAACACAATATTATTACTGACTGTCAGTTCAGTTTCCGGTCGCTCGACAGAGTTAGTTTACTAACACAAAAGGAACTAATACTACAAGCATTTGAGCGAAATTTAGTGACACTAGGTGTTTTCATCGATTTTTCAAAGGCCTTTACACAATTAAGTACACCACTCTGCTAACAAAACTTGAAATTTACGGTTTCAGGGGCCCATTTCTTGGCTTAATCAAAAGCTGTCTGCATTTCAGGTGTCAGAGGATTTCAATAAATAACTGTATTTCCTATAAATTACCCATTCATTCTTGTGTACCTGAAGGAAGCATTTTTGGAACTTTTTTTATTTAATATTTACGTTAACGACATAATGAATATTGACACCACTGCCCGATTCATTATATACGCTCATGACACTAGTATGTTCTTTGCATCTGGTTGTGCAATGGACCTGTTGGCTCTTGCAAACGCTGCTGTAAGTGAACTTAATCGATGGAGTTCATTGAATGCACTGTCTATAAATATAAACAAGACATAGGCTGTACTTTCTCAACCTAAAAACAAAAATGTCCACATAGACGGCCATTTGCAAATGGGTTCCTCGATTATAAACTTTGAGCCATCCATTAAATGCCTCGGGGTCGTATTTCAAGAAAACTTACTTTGGAATCTTTTTGCCGACTAAGTTGCTAACAAAATTGCTCGTATTGTGGGAATACTAACGAAACTTCAATTTTTTCTTCCCTTGAGCGTCATAAACTGCTTTATAACTCTCTCGTCCTGTCCCATCTGAACAACTGTCATTTAGTCTTGGGAAACACCACGATGTCTAACATCACAGAACTTCTTCTATTGCAGAAGAAAGCAGTGCGCGCTATCGCCAAATCTTCATATGACGCTCATACGCAGCTTCTTTCCAGCGCCCTTAATTTACAACCGGTCACATCCATATATCGCAGTATTTTACTCAAGCTTTTCACTTCTGCGAAAAAACAGAACACGAAATTTTGTGAGCATTTATCCCTATTGACAATGAATTCTAACATCTACAACACACGTCACAGAGAAACATGGTACGTTCATAAAGCGCGCACTAACTACGGTCAACAAATGTTACGCCACGCACTGCCATATTTGTTAAACTGATTAGAATCTCAGACACCTATCCCTAATTTTAATGGGCTCAATGTGGAATCCTTTTTTTCGTTTTGCTCTAGTATAAACTAACGCCATGAATGTTTATCCGATTTTCTCTGCTGGTAAATAACTTATTGTTCATAGATGTGATTTTTATGGCTGCATTATTGGTATCATTGTATACTACTCGCTTTCTGTAATATAATTCCTTGCAGCATTCTATCGTTGATTTTTTTACCCGTACGTATTTCTGTTATACAATGTTCACTAATGCTTTTTTTTCTCGTTTATCTAATATTTTATGTTTATGTTGTCTTTATTGTGCACAGTGCCATTTCTGTAGAAGGCACAGACCCCGTCAAGCCGAATTCATTTGGCTTTTTGTCTGTACTCCTGTCATCTGTACATGTATAGTTGCAAATAATCTTGAATTGAATTGAAAGCTTCTCGTATTGACGATTTTAAAGGACTTACAACAGGGGTTCGCCATTTGCATGCTTCTTGAATTTTTACCCTTGTCCGATACTTTCTGTTCGCGTTCTGTTTATGACAAAAGGGGACACCAGTCGTGCAGTTATTTCCGTGTGGTCGCTGTGGACTCCATGGAACCTTGGAAAGATGTTTGCGTTTTTTTAAAGAAATTTGAAGTCACTTCAGCGCGCCCTCGTTTCGGAGGGCGATCGGTCGCAAGAAAGGAAGTGGCCACAAAATAGTTGTCTGTTCAGCCGCGGTGGCAGCCACCCACCAGAAGCCCAACGAGGGGACGGGACAGGAACTTGTAACCAAGTCCTGCCCTCGCCAGCTGTACGCCACGACTAAAACCAAATATGGGGCAACGTAGGGTAGCTACTCCACACAGGGTTAACCCTAGCCGCCCATGAAGAAAAGAGAAAACCGAGAAACAAGGAGGAGACAGGACAGTAGTAGGAAATAAAATAGGAAAGAAACAGACAGAGAGGAGGACAGGAAAAGGCGACTGCCGATTTCCCCCGGTCGGGTCAGGCCGGAGGTGCCGTCTACCGGAAGCTGGGGCCAAAGTGGTGTGTTGCCTGCGCCGAGGGGCCTTAAAGGTTCAAACGCTCGGCATCGGCTCAACCGCTAGGAGCACTTTTTCCCGGACACGGCGATGCTACACACGGCTAGGCGCGGGTGCTCGGGTCCGTGGTGGTGCATGGCTCACCTTTCGTAACCTACTTGTGGAAGTTTTCAATAAAGAGCACGCTGACACCATCTTGAAACCGCAGCAGTTTGCCGACCTACATGTGATAACTTCAGAGCATAGTCTAAATACCACCCAAGGAATGATAAGTATCTAAGTGTGACCTCATACGCAAAACCGAGTCCGACCTCCTCGAAGGCTTCCATGACCAAGGCGTCATCGTCCTTAACGCTACCAAAATAAGCCCGCACGGTGAAAAGATAACGACGCCCCACATTGTCTTCACATTTAACAGGACACGACGCCCAGAATCGCTAACCGCGGAATTCATATATTGTAAAGTATTTCCCGGACTCACGAGCACCCCACCGAAGACTGCAGTTCCGCCAACACAGAATGTGTCTACTGTCACGAGCCATATGCTGCCTACTCAAGAGCTTTGGAATTTTCAAGAATGAGAAGGAGAGCATCCAACTACAGGCCAGGGAACGAGGTCCACGAGCCGTGGTCTCGATCGTCGAGTGACACATCCACAGTCAGTGCTAAAAGACCGGTTTATTCTGGACAAAAACAACGCTTAAAAGGGGAGCATCATAGAACAACGCAGCCAAGCATGCGCTACTTCTCGGGACAGCACAAGGCAACGGCTGCAAGAAAACAGGCGCTACTCTGAGTGTGGCAGAACAAAAACACACAGTCAAAAATGCGGTTAAAAGAACTACACAGATAATAAAGTAATACGCAGATAAGACCAGGCCGGAGGGACGAGGGCTTGAAACCCTACATGAAACCTGGCTGCTTGCGTAGCAGTCGCTTACGCCAAAGAGCTATTTAATTCTTGCGGATGCCACTTCCATCTGTGCTATTTATCCTGGCACTATTTATCTCCGCCGTTCATTTACATCCGGCTGGCTCGTGCTGACCGCCGAATCCGTGACCACGCTCTAGCAACGCTCCTGGAGGAATACCCCTGTGCACCACTTCGCTGGCCTTATCAAGGATTCACGGCAGCGATCGCCATATCTGGCGAGAAACTGTTGAGTCATGCACAATTGCGTTGCCTGCGCGCGCACCTAGATGACTGGAAGAGAGCGGCCGCATTTTAAATGGCTATAAAAGCAGCCGTAGAGCTCTACAATGTAACAGAAAATGTCACGTATGCTGAAGCCCAGAAGAAGCTTTCGCTTCTTTCAAGATCCTATGCTGAAGCAGCGAGCCAGGGGCCGGGCGGCGTCTAGTCTCAGTGGGCACGCAGTACAGCTTTTCTGATGCGTGCTTATCTTGCACCTCCTCCCCTTCACAAAGCAGCCACCGGCTGCGCCAGTGCTCACCATCCTAGCGGTTATTTCTCAGATCTCTGGGACAGCAAAGGCCACTGAGATGGAGCCTGTACCTCATGGCATGTCCCCACTGGCCCCTGGCTTTTCATTTTGAGGCGAAGGATGCAACTTCACACTCCCCAACGTTAGAGACCTCCAGGGAGTTACTCAATGAGAGGCGGAGTCTCTAGTGAAGCTGCCTCTACTCTAGTGAAGCTGCCTCATAAAGGCGGTGATGCCTAAATAGTTCCCTCTTTTCAGTTCGTTACAAACAACCACGACTACAGAGAGCACCATTCAGTGGAACTGCCGAGGGCTACTCAAGAACCTGGATGACATACACGAAATACTTGAACAGTACCAACCAAAAATACTTTACTTGCAGGAAAGACTCTTAAACGCAACGTTCACGAATTTCGTGATAATTACGTTGTTCTTCGGAGGGGGGGGGGGAGTTGCCACAGTGGTCCAGAAACCAACTGCCTTTCAAAGCCTATCGCTGGTTACCGATTTAGGGGCTGTTGCAGTTGAAGCCCTGACTTTCGGGAAAACAGTAATTCCCACGCGATCAGCACCTATCTAGCGAGGAGTTCGAAAACCTCATTGACGAACTTTCGGAACTCTTCTTGCTAGCTATAGATTTTACTGCACAAATCTACTGTGGGGATGTACAAGAACCGATTTCAGAGGAGAGCTGATCGAAATATTTATTTTAACCTCTGCTTCCTGTATAATTACAAAAACACTCAACCGACTTTAACACGGTACAGAACTCGTACGCGGGAATAGGCCTTACAATAGGGACTCCATATTTATAGGCAACCACAGAGTGGTCTAACGTTTTAATCTATATGGCAGACCACTTTATTATTTTTTTGAAAACTGTAGGAGAAAGAAATTTCGGTATAAATAACATAAAGAAATTTAAAGAACAGCAGCTTACTGGAATATGTTCACGTTTAAGTATGGAAGAACTGCTACTGTACACTACTCTGCAGAAAATGGGTGCTGTAGAGAAATGCATTCCACAGACATCTGGCAAAATACAAAACAGTCGTAGACCACGGTGGAATTCAAAATGCAAGGAAGCTCGTGTGAATCACAATAATGCAATAGTCTAAATGTCGCAGGCATCCAAATTTCAGCAACCTGATAAAGTTCATGCGGGCGAAAGCCAAGGGCAGACGCATCCATCGTGAGTCAAAACGGGAAAGTTGAAAATCCTTTTCTCATCGGTAAACTCTTGTAGACTGGCTTAAATTGTACCGCAGAAAAAAAAAAGCGCGTAAAGGTCATAGCGTACACCCAACGCCATTTGTCAGCAGCGTAAATGATTCACTTGGGCACCAAGCATATTCATTTGGGCGGCATTGTGAACATGTATTTAGCTCAGCACACTACACCGATTACGTCATCAAGTAAAAAATAGCTGAGGAATAAGAACCTCTCTGCGGTAGAAAGCCATCGACAGGAAGAAACAATACCCCCTTTACGGTGCAGCAATCGACTGTAGCACTAGGCACATGTGGTAATTCAGCAGCCGACCCTGTCAAAAGCACGTATATCACGCCTAAACACCTGCATCAACACTCGGTTGAAACTTCTATTTTGTCTCTAACAAGATATGGTCCTGTGGGCGGCTGCCCTAAGCATTAAAAGGGGCAATTTTTTTACCGAAAATTAAACAAGGGAAACAACCCACTGTTTTAAGAAGCTACAGGGCAATTGCACTAACTAGTTGATTGTACAAGCATTATCATCATCATCATCATCATCATCATCATCATCAGCCTTACTACGCCCACTGCAGGGCAAATGTCTCTGCCATATCTGTCCAATTAACCCTGTCGTTTGCTAGCTGCGCCCAGCGTATGCCTGCAAACTTCCTAATCTTATCCGCCTACCTAACTTTCTGCCTCCTCCTGCTACGCTTGCTCTCTCTTGGAATCCACTCAGTTACCCTTAAGGACCAACGGTTATTTTGACTTTGAATTACATTGACACACCCACACCCACTTCTTCCTCTGGATTTCAACCAGGATGTCATTAACTCGCGTTTTTTCTTCACCCACTCTACCCGCTTCAGGTCTCTTAACGTGACGGCTATACTTTTCTTTCCATAGCACGCTGCCTTGTACTTAATGGTCTTCTTAACCAGTGGCAAGCCGGATTCAGTTCTGACCACCTTGTTCCAACTGCAGACCACCTTGTTGCATTTCAGTCACATGTCCGAAATGTTTTTTTCTTAAACAGCATTGTCTGTCTGTGTTCATTGACCTGGAGAAGGCAAATGATAAATGACGGTGTTATGGAAGGAATACTCCGTGATCTACTCTCGCTTGGAGGCCCGGGGGACGTGCTAAAAACTATACAATTCTGCCTCGCCGAACGCAACTTCAAGGTGCGCGTTAGAGACAACTTAAAGCAGCGCACAAAAGAAAATGATATTCCGCAAGGATGTGTACGGAGTTGGACACTAATCACTACTGAAATGAATTCACTAATGAGCGCGGAGTCTAAAACTAATTCCTGCCCTGTGCGTGTTGACGATGTCCAAATAAGCTTCAAGTTGTGTACTCTGGCAATTTTAATGGCAGATTGCGCTTGGGTTTAACAAACTCTAGCTACGCTGATGCCCGTGCGTTTAAACTTAACCGTGAAAAGGCTTCCTGCGTGCTCTTTTCAAAACAGCTTGGCATTAAGCGTGAACCCTACATCACAGTGAACGGTCAGAGCCTTGCCTTTCGCAAAGATCACACATTTTTTGGTAATGTAGTTGACAAAAAAAAATTTCTTTCTCGCACGCATGAAACAGTAGAGACTGAAATGTATGATAGCGATGAACCTTATGACTGACATGGTCTCTTACACTTCGCGCCTTACCCATTGGTCTTCCAAATGAACCGGATTTGAATTGCAGTAGCTTCCATTTGTAATTACTCGTCATTCCGACATCAAGGAGCGAAGCTTCAATAAGGAACTGCTGACTGTTCCTTGAATAGATCTGCAGCACTTACCTCAACACACAGAAGTAACAACGAGCAAGTTCTTCACTGTTAGTACCAAAGTAGAAAATAATACATTTCATGGCCACATAAACACCGCGCTCCCTAAAGAAGAAAACACTTGCCAATTCAAAAAATCAAGAACAGATGCTTCCATATTTTATCACCACACTTTTGTTGTTTTTGAAATTTTCGCCACCATACCTCTAACAGAGAGCCGTTCATGCTGCAACTGAAGGCGGATGTGCTATGAACTTTACGTGATACTTTTTTCACATTATGCTTTCTGGTTCTTTCTCAGCGCTTGGTAATTTAGGCTGAAATGAGAAAAAAGCTCGGAAGATTTTTTAGTATGATACTTACAAGAAAGCGAAACAATCGCAGCGAGTGATGGAATGTCTCGGATTCACATAAAATTTTTATTTGCTCGGAGCCGTTTGCTACGCAGGAGCATGTACATACGTCTTTTATGCTATGGCGAGTCTTGAGCGTGTCTGACAAACACTCAACAAATGTAACGCTCACGTCGATTTGCCAGGCCTATTGTTTTGAAACCTTTTCGACTCGACCTTTACATTTCAAAATACTGATCGTGTGTGCTTCGAGAAGTGGAGGCCTCTTGCCTTTTCTCAAACTATATTGACGTCAGCGCATGGAGCCTCAACGTTCTTCTGCTGAATACCATAACACTCGTGATTATCACAAAATCGGCGGTAAGTGCGTCGCACCATCGCATAAGCCTATACAAGCATTCCGTGCCGTGTAATACTTGAGACAGCTGAACTTTTTCATTCCAAAGAAGCAACCAACTTAATTGAATACGCCAATGACATTTATATGATATATCGAAAAATTATGGATAAATAAGCGCCCTTAAAGCAACGCGCATCACGTACGGGACGCCAGTATAATCATACCATTTAAAACAATATTTTACGCCTGGATAGTTATAAGTTCATTTCAGATTAGCACGCGATGAGGCTCGGCACAATCGAGATATAGAGAAGGGTTCCAAGAAGCCTTTGATCAGTGTTTATTTACGAAGTCACCTCGAGCAAACCAGAAGCCTAAAAGAACGCTGACATTATCTTTATTTATAGGAACGGAGTCATCTAGGACTTAAACAACTACAGGCAGATCAGCTTACTGTTGTTGCCTGCAAGGTATTTACTAAGGTAATCGCTAAGAGAGCCAGGACATTCTTAGTCTTCAATAGACGAAACGAGCAGTCGGGCATTCGTAATGAATGCTCTACAATCTACAATATTCACACTATCAATCAGGTGATAGAGAAATGCGCAGAATATAGCCAACCGCTATATATAGAACATTTATTATAATGCAGCATTCGAGTCAGCGACAATTTCAGTAGTCATGCAGGCATTGCGGAATTAGGGTGTAGAAGAGCTTTGCGTGAAATGCAGGAAGATGCTCACGACTATACCGCTGTTATAGTCCTCAATAAAAAATAAATAAATTTTCAATATGGAAGGACGAAAGGGAGGAAGGCACGATCTCCTCAGTGCTATTCACCGCCTGTTTGCAGGAGGTATTCCGAGGCTGGGTTTGGGACCAGGGGGGTAAAAATTAATGAAGAATGCCTAAGTAATCTGCCACTCGCTGATACTGCAATGCTAAGTCAATCAGGAGATGACCATAAAGCATGATCAATGAGTTATACAGGCAGGCCTGGACGGTCGGTTTAAAAATTAACCTGCAGAAAAACCAAAGTTGTGATCAAATCTCACAAGCAGCAATCCACAATTGGTATCCAGGCGTTATAAGTAGTAAAAGAATATCTTTACTTTCGCTTCTCTTTCTCTTCTCTTCTCAAGATCCTATGCTTCGACAGCTCGCCGAGGGGCCGGATGGCGTCTACTCTCGATGGGTACGGTGTACAGCTTTGCTCATGCGCGTCTATTATTGCCTTCTCACCAAGCGGTCACCTGCTGCATGTCTTCTGCTTCCCACAGGTAAACTTCCCACAGACATCTGGGACAACAAAGACTACTGCGAGGGAGTTTTGTCTCTCGTAACAGATCCCCAATCGCTCCTGGGTCTTTGCCGGAGGCGATGGATGCTATTTCAAACTCGTGAGCATCAGAGACGTTCATTGAGTTACCTAGAGAGGCGGAGCCTTCTGCACTACCTGAAGCAAAAAAAAAACAACCTAAATTCAAGCCGCCTCATGAAGGCGGCGATGTTTAAATAGCCCCCTGTTTTCTATTCCTCAGAAACTACCATGATAGCGGAGAGCATCTAGTGGAACAGCCAAGGGTTACATAAGAACCTGGACGGCATCTACGAGATACTTGCTCGGTACCAACAAAAATACTCTGCCTACGCATAAAAATTTCCGGCAAAATTATGCTGTTTTCTTGAAGGACAGAGATGGCAGTTCCCACTAATTAGGGGTATTGCTACTGTGGCCCAGATACCAACAGGCTGTTAAGCCTTTCGCTCCTTACCGATTTGGAGGCGGTAGAAGTAAAAGCCCTAATTTTGGAGAAAACAGTAACATGCATGCGATCTCACCGACCCGATCAGCGCCTATCTAGCGAGAATGTCGAAAAACTCATTGCCCAGCTTACGGAGCCATCCTTGCCGGTCGCAAATTTTAATGCACACCATCCATGTCATCTACATGATAAACAAGAACTGATTCCAGAACTGAGCTAATATAAATATTTCTGTTGACCTCGGAATCCAGTATATTTAAGCAAAGACAAAAAGTTTTGTCAAAAAGTTTGTGAGGACCAAAAGAATGGATGGCAGATATTTCGCAGTCATCTAACAGTCGACAAATTTCTAAAATTTAAGCAGGCAAAAGCCAACGATTGACACATCCGTCATGAGTCAGAACAGGAAAGTTGGAAATATATATTTTTTTCATCCGTATGCTCTTTCATAGTCTCGCATAAAGCACACCGCAGAATTATAGCACTTAAAGGCCGTAGTGTATACCCAACACCTTTTATCAGCACTACTGCTGATTCGCTAGGACACTGAACAGATGCACCAGAATTAGATTCGAATAAATATTTAGCTTAGCGCACTAAACTTACTCCTTCCGCAAGTATAAAATAGCTGAGGAACGAGAACCTATCTGCGATAGAAGGAAATCCACAGCAGAGTACCATACTCTTTTTACGTTTCAGGCATTGAAGGTAGCACTAGGAACCAGTGGTAATTTAGCAGCCGGCCCTGAAGAAATTACGTATAGCTTGCTTAAAAACCTGCATAAAGACACACTTTAAACTGTTGTATTTCTCCTTAACAATATACTTTCCTGTGGACGGCAGCAAAAACCAAGGAAAGAGACAATTATTGCACCGTTCCTGAAACAAGACAAAGAATGAGCTAGTTACGACTTGGCGGGCTTCACTAAGCGGACCCAGCATCCGAGACGGCATAATAGACTAGATGAGGCAACACTTAACTTCAGGGAAAGTGAACTGACACTTTATACCAGAATTTACAATAGATGAATCAGCGATCACGACAACTCGGAACTCCCTAAGGAAACATCTTCCCCCCTTGCATTCGCCGAAGATGCAAGGGGTCTAAATATGGCTGAAAACAATTTTCCAGGCTCCGGGGCCCGGTTTTAATGACCGATTTTAATTACCACTTGTCCCTAGGGCTACCGTTAATGCCTGCAACGTAAAAAGAGTATAGTACCCTCCTGTGCATTGCCTTCTATCGAAGATAGGTTCTCGTTCCTCAGCCTGGCCCACATTTGGCATCGCCCAATCACAACAACCTCATCCCATGATTGATTTACAAACTGCATGACATGCCTGCTAATTTGCGCAAGCCTCAAAACCATCTCCCTAATATTCACACTGCGAAAAGGACGTCAAAAGTGATTTCTAAAAAAATTGGCATTTTGAGAATGGGCTCTAAAATGACTGGGCCGCTACGTTGTATACCATGCCCAATACTTCTATAGTATTACACACAATCTCTCTCTTACGAAATAAAAAAAGAAAACACAAGAAAATACATGAAACACGCTCCCACGTGTCGGCGGCTTCCTGAAGAATGGCGACACCGGTGGCTCCCACCATTGGGGAAATTGTCGCCCTAAAACGAGCCGATACCGCCGCTAGTAACAAACGTAAGCGCTCAACCGCGTTCCTACGTTACTCGTCTTCATGACGACTGTCCACACGCGTCCCCCGAAATTCCGACAGTGGCACGAACCCTGCCCTTGCTGTCCTTGAACGTACGGCGGCATCCCTTTTGTCCGCCTGCGTTTGGGTATGCCAGCCCGTTTGCCGCGAGTTGTTGGCATGCAACGTCCTCGAGTGTTGCAGCCATCACCGAGCCTCCTAGCGGCGTCCTTGCTGACGTCACACCTAATTGCTCCCTGTCAAAAGTTAGTGCCCGCACACATTTTGTCCAGCTGTGTTCCCCCTTCAAAGGTTCTACCGACTTTCCAACCAGACGATCTTTGCGGTCAGGACTAGGAGACGGTCAGCGTATGGCGTCTACGACGGCGCGACGGCTCCTACCACTTTTAGCGCCTCCGGCGTGAACAGCCTCCATGGACGACAATTAGCGAACCGTGCGACCATGCCCGCGTCTCCGCGTGCAAACGCATCGTTCCTGTAAGCGGAACTTCGGGCCGTCCCGGAACAACCTGTCCCCATCTTTTTCTCTAACTCTGTCAATGTCTGCCTGCCTCGCCTTGTGCGCTCCTTACCGGCGCACACGACGGGGGTTAACGATGTAGATCGTCACTGAGGGGCCTCCGGCCTGTTGCAAAAATGTCTTCAGACAGTCCACAGACTGTCTATAGACTTTATTCTATGCAATTTATACATTCCCTATAGACAAATCTTATGCACAAGTATCTAGACAGTCTATAGATTTAGTCTATAGCTTTTTGTTACAGACAGCCTGTAAACAAATGTCTACTGAATGTCTAATGGACACCGGCCTGTAGACTATCTATAGAAGATCTATAGGCATATGGCCATACATTTCCTATAGATTTCTATCTATAGACACTGCACTGTATACATGTATAAAAAAATGTCTACCGAAATTCTAGAAGACACTGGTCTATAGACGATCTAGACTTAAGGCGGTACACTTCCGATAGATTTCTTTCTATAGACAATCTATACACCAAAGTCTACTGGTCCAGCAGAAATAGGTCTATAGACGGTCTATAAATATTGTCACGTAGTGGTGACGGCAGTCGAAGCAGCGATGAAGACGGACGAAAGGGGCTTCTAAAAGAACTGTTTATTGGGGCTGACTTGCACCCAAAATGGACTGAATCACTCGGCGGCGGCGAAGCGACAAGCGTGCTCGGCGGTCGTCGAACAGAATGCCCGCCGCTGTCGGCCGTGCTCAATTTAAAGCTGATAGCGAACATTCGAGATAAAGGGCGCAAAGTTACTAGAACATTCCGGAACAACGTAGAATCAGCTTTGCCTGGCTGCGATCAATCGAGATAAATCTAGTCGCGTCTTGCGTCGCAAACAAAGCGATAAGGTGGTGTCGCGGCAGATTTGAAAAACGAATAAACACTGCAAATATTCGCGGCATTACTCCCCTCTCAAAGAAGCATCGACCCGATGCATTAAAACAAATAATGCGACTAGTAAGGGAAAAAAAAACGGATCTTGCGAAAATAGAGCATGTAAATGCAGCGGCCTTTAGCGCGCATAATACCGCTTCAGACGGACTACATGGACAACTTCTGGTCGTACGCGGCGTCGCTGGGATGCCGTCATTGCGTCAGGGATGACTTCATAATCCAGTTCACCCAGCCGACGAAGAACCTTGTACGGGCCGAAATAGCGGCGCAAAAGCTTTTCACTCAATCCACGGCGGCGAATGGGCGTCCACACCCAGACTTGGTCTCCTGGCTTGTATTCCGCGTTGCGTCTTCGTAGGTTGTAGCGCCTGGCGTCGGACCGCTGCTGATCTTTGATCCGTAATCGGGCAAGCCTTCGAGCTTCTTCTGCGCGTTGAAGGTAGGCGGCAACGTCGACGTTCTCTTCTTCTGTAACGTTGGGCAGCATGGCGTCTAGCGTGGTCGTGGCATCCCTGCCATGGACGAGCCTGAAAGGCGTCATCTGGGTGGTCTCCTGCACTGCGGTGTTGTAGGCGAAGACGACGTAAGGCAGGATGACATCCCATGTTTTATGTTCGGCATCGACATACATAGCGAGCATATCGGCGATGGTTTTCTTCAGGCGCTCGGTGAGTCCGTTGGTCTGTGGATGGTATGCAGTTGTCCTCCGGTGGCTGGTTTGGCTGTAGCGCAGGATGGCTTGCGTGAGTTCCGCCGTAAATGCTGTTCCTCTGTACATGATGAGCACATCGGGGGCGCCGTGTCGAAGAAGAATGCACTCCACGAAAAATTTGGCCACTTCTGCTGCTGTTCCGTTCGGTAGGGCTTTCGCATCGGCGTAGCGGGTCAGGTAGTCGGTCGCTATGATGATCCACTTATTTCCAGATGTTGACGTTGGAAAAGGGCCAAGCAAGTCCATGCCAATCTGCTGAAAGGGTCTTGAGGGAGGTTCAATGGGGTTCAGAAATCCTGCTGGTCGTGTGGGAGGAGTCTTTCGTCGCTGACAATCTCGGCATGTTTTCACATAGTGTGCGACATCGGCAGTCAGTCGGGGCCAGTAATACTTGTCTTGAATGCGGCGGAGGGTGCGAGTAAACCCGAGATGTCCAGCTGTCGGCTCGTCGTGTGAAGCCTGTAGAACTTCTTCGCGGAGACAAGTAGGTACAACAAGGAGGTAGGCTGTTTTGTTCGCTGTAAAGTTCTTCTTCACAAGGACCTCATTCTGCACACAGAAAGAAGACAGTCCTCGCTTGAATGAAGCGGGGGGTGAAGAAACCTTGCCTTCCAGGTACTCGATGAGGCCTTTTAGGTTGGGGTCCGAGCGTTGCTGCTGAGCAAAAGAGCTTGCGCTGATGGGTCCCAGGAAGGAGTCCTCATCGTCGTCCAGCGGCGGTGCATCTACAGGGGCTCGTGAGAGGCAATCGGCGTCAGTGTGCTTGCGTCCGGACTTGTAAACGACGGTGACGTCAAACTCCTGGAGACGCAGACTCCATCGAGCGAGTCGGCCAGAGGGATCCTTCAAATTGGCAAGCCAGCAGAGCGCGTGGTGGTCGCTGACCACCTTGAACGGCCGTCCGTAGAGGTAGGGGCGGAATTTCGACGTAGCCCAGATGATGGCAAGGCACTCCTTCTCAGTGGTCGAATAGTTAGTCTCGGCCTTAGAAAGGGAACGGCTAGCGTATGCGATGACCTTCTCCAGCCCGTCACTTTTTTGAACGAGAACGGCGCCTAGTCCCACGCTGCTTGCGTCGGTATGAACTTCAGTATCGGCGTTTTCATCAAAATGCGCAAGGATCGGTGGGGACTGTAAACGACGCTGAAGTTCTTTGAAGGCTTCTGATTGCGGCGCTTCCCATTTAAACGGCACGTCTGCCTTCGTCAGTTGGGTCAGGGGCTCGGCGATGCGCGAAAAGTTTTTCACAAATCGTCGGTAATATGCGCATAGTCCGAGAAATCTGCGCACTGCTTTCTTATCGGCCGGCGGTTGAAACTGTTCAATAGCGGCTGTTTTCTGCGGGTCTGGGCGTACTCCTTCCTTGCTAACGATGTGGCCTAGAAACAGCAGCTCTTCGTAGGCAAAGTGGCATTTCTCTGCTTTCAAGGTTAGGCCAGACGACTTGATTGCGTCTAGTACTGTTCTAAGTCTTTTGAGGTGCTCTTCAAAGTTCGAGGCGAAGACAACGACGTCATCTAAATATACCAGACAAATTTTCCACTTCAGGCCTGCCAGCACTGTATCCATTACTCGCTGAAACGTCGCTGGTGCGGAATAGAGACCAAATGGCATCACCTTGAACTCAAACAGCCCATCCGGAGTTATGAATGCTGTCTTCTCGCGATCTCTTTCGTCGACCTCAATTTGCCAGTAGCCGCTCTTGAGGTCCATCGATGAGAAATATTTGGCGTTGCAGAGGCGGTCCAGTGTGTCGTCGATGCGGGGGAGGGGGTAGACGTCCTTCTTTGTTATGTTGTTCAAGCGGCGGTAATCCACGCAGAATCGAAGTGCGCCGTCTTTCTTTCTCACTAGAACAACCGGTGCCGCCCATGGGCTGTTTGAAGGCTGGATGACGTCGTCGCGAAGCATTTCTTCGACTTGGTCCCGGATGGCTTGTCGTTCTCGCGGAGACACACGGTAGGGGCTTTGACGGAGAGGTCGGACGTGTTGATCCATTATAATGCGGTGCTTGGCAATTGGCGTCTGTCGCACCTTCGGCGATGTCGAAAAGCACTCACTGTAGTTTTGAAGCAGATTGCGGATCTGGTCTTGTCTGTTCCGGTGCAGGGCTGGGTTGATGTCGAAAGTGGGCGAGTTCTCTTGGTCAGGCGGATCTTCTGCGGAGGGGTCGGAGAGGGCGAAGGAATCTCGTACGTCAGATATTTCGTCGTAGAAAGCAATCGTCGTTCCTCTGTTAATATGCCGGTATTCTTCGCTGAAGTTAGTCAGCAGTACTTCGGCCTGGCCATTGCGGAAATGTGCGATGCCTCTTGCGATGCTGATTCCTCGGTCTAGTAGCAACTGCATGTTCCCCTCGATGATGGCTTCAGTGTTTATGGCTTTCGTGGCGCCTACGGTCACGATAACGCTTGAACGGGGTGGGACGCTCACTTCTTCCTCCAGGACACTTAGGGCAACGTGATTTTCCCGAGTTTTCATCGAAGCGATGGCTTCTTCCGTCGAAAGCGTGATCAGCTTGGATCGCAGGTCGATGATCGCCTGATGCTCATTAAGGAAATCCATACCCAAGATCACTTCGCGGGAGCATTGCGGTAGCACAACAAAGGTCGCAGGATAGGTATGTCCTTTGACAGTCACTCGCGCTGTGCATTGTCCTGATGGCGTAATGAGGTGGCCCCCAGCGGTGCGAATTTGTGGGCCGTCCCAAGCCGTTGTGACTTTTCTGAGCTGCGCAGCGAATGTTCCATTCATCACCGAGTAATCGGCTCCTGTGTCGACTAGAGCGGTAACTTTCCGGCCGTCGATAGTCACTTCTAGGTCGGAGGTCCTGGGTCTTGCATTGCATGTCGCTCTCGGCGTCGGGTCACGGCTTCGTCGCGTATGCGAGTCACGGGTTGGGCGTGTGGTCGAAGCTCCTCTGGGTGGCGGCGTCGATTTCAAGGTAGCTTGCGTCGTGGTCGAGGGTCTCATTGTGTGCGGCGTCGGTGCAGCGAGTGTCGGTTCTTCATGCGGCGTCGCGGGTGCAGCGTCTTCATGGGGCGTGGTCGGTGGAGGATCTTCGGAGTTTAGCTCGTGAGCAACCTCACCTCCAGAGGTTGCTGCCTTTAGTTTCCCCTACCGGGGCTGGGCGACCTTCCTCGTACCGCGGCTGCATAGCTGCGGCGTGGCGACGCAAAGCGCGAGGTTGACGGCGATGGTGAGCGCGAAAAGCGGTTCGGCGTGTACTCTTCTCGACGCAGGTACTCGTCGATTTCGTGCGGACGTTGTCCGAAGCGTGGTCGTGGGGCGTTAACGGCAAATCCTCGAAGACCGATACGTCGGTACGGGCAGTGACGAAGAATATGGCCGGCCTCACCGCAATGGAAGCACAACGGCCGGTTGTCGGAAGTCCTCCAGGCGTCACATTTCCTGGGGCTTGAGCGTCGGTCTTAGGCTGGGTGGACGGGGGCTGGGAGGCGGCGTTGTGGAACGATTGGCTCATCTCGGGGAGGACGTGGGGGTTGTCGCTGGGGCTGAGCAGTACTTACTGCAGCGGCGTAGGTCATGGCCTTGGGTTCTGTGGCCGTCGGGGTGCCAAGTGCCTGTTGCACTTCTTCCCGTACCACATCCATCAGAGTTGCTGCTTGTGGCTGTGGGGAAGATGGCAGTAATCGGCGTAGCTCCTCTCAGACGATTTCGCGGATAACTTCCAGCAAGCTGTCGCTGGTGGTGGCCGGCGTGTCCGAACGAATTGCACAGGCAGAGGAAGGGCGATTGTACTGCCGAGCTCGAACGTCGAGGGTCTTCTCAATCGTGCAGGCTTCTTGCATAAACTCCTCGACTGTTTTTGGCGGCTGGCGGACGAGGCTTGCAAAGAGTTGTTCTTTTACGCCGCGCATTAAAAACTGAACTTTCTTTTCCTTGGTCATCCCGGGATCGGCGCGGCGAAATAGGCGCTTCATCTCCTCGACGTAACTGCGGACGGGCTCATTCGGAAGCTGGATCCTGGACTCGAGGAGTCGTTCGGCTCTTTCTTTCCTCACGACACTGGTGAATACCTTCAATAGTTCTCTCTTGAATAGCTCCCATGTCGTAAGGGACGACTCGTAGTTTTCGTACCACGTGCGTGCGGAGCCATCCAATGAGAAGAACACGTGTCCAATTTTTGCCGCATCATCCCACTTGTTGAATGACGCCACGCGCTCAAATTGATCCAACCATTCTTCAGGGTCTTCGTCTAGGGATCCATTGAAAGTTGGCGGCAGCCGCGGCTGCTGCAGTATGATCGGTGTCGACATCTTCGGCGAGATTGCGGTGCTTGTAGCCGCGTCTTTTAGCCGTCTTGTGCGGTCCGGCAGTTTCCCGAACTCAGGCTCCTCTCCCTGGAGACGTCGGCTGGCTCGCTGAGCTGCTGGCTCGTCCTCGGGTGCGAAGCGCTCAGGGCTGGCTTCACGACTTGAAGGGGGCGTCCGGAACATGGAAGTTACCCCGCACCTCCACCAGATGTCACGTAGTGGTGACGGCAGTCGAAGCAGCGATGAAGACGGACGAAAGGGGCTTCTAAAAGAACTGTTTATTGGGGCTGACTTGCACCCAAAATGGACTGAATCACTCGGCGGCGGCGAAGCGACAAGCGTGCTCGGCGGTCGTCGAACAGAATGCCCGCCGCTGTCGGCCGTGCTCAATTTAAAGCTGATAGCGAACATTCGAGATAAAGGGCGAAAGTTACTAGAACATTCCGGAACAACGTAGAATCAGCTTTGCCTGGCTGCGATCAATCGAGATAAATCTAGTCGCGTCTTGCGTCGCAAACAAAGCGATAAGGTGGTGTCGCGGCAGATTTGAAAAACGAATAAACACTGCAAATATTCGCGGCATTATTCAATAGGTATATCGCCTGGCCTGAATGTATAGGCAATTTATAGACCTCTGTCTACTAAGCCTTCAATAGACCATTGTCTGTAGACTCTATTTAGTCAGTCTGCAACCGTTGAAAAAGGTGACCACATGGTCTTCACAAATGACATGAAGATCAATATACTTACAAATTTAATTTATTTCCAAGCTATCCAAGCTGGGAATTTGCAATACATGCTCCATAAGATTGCACCTTCTTGTAAAAATAACTCTGGAAAGTAACGGTGAGACTAGTCTCCTCAGAAGCATTATTGAGACTTCTTTTCTGCAGTCAGTCACTCGGGCATGTTTACCTATACATCGCAAAGGAAGGATAATATAAGTGCAACTGAAAAACTTTCAACTCCATCTCTACAAACGTACTTTCCAACGGAAGGCATATCCTGTCTGTACCATTCTAGAAAGGTAATCTTGAAATTTTGGGTTGGTTTTTTGCTGTTCAAAGACCCAAGGTGACGCAGGCTTTGAAACACGCTCTAGTGAAAGGTTGTGGACGCCTTCGACTACTTGCGGTTTTTTGCTGTGCATGGACATCGGGTAGTACAAAAACCTGGGGCATGTCGCTTCTATTAAAATGCCACCACCGAGGCCGCGATCGAATCTGCATCTTTCATGTCACGAGACGAACATAACCACTGGGTCATTGCGTCGGCTTCATTATTTAATAAATACGCATGACAAATTCGATGTGCTTTTCATAAAAAAATAACTAAGACCCATGATCCCTGGAGTACTCTACCTTTACAATGAATACCTAGTGCCAGTACTGATCTTCGCATGGCATTCCTTTTAGACTAAGTTATATTAATATTTCAGCCTGTTTTTTTATACACGCTATTAAAAAGCGCTTCAAAATACCCTGATTTAAGCCTGCTACTTACGCTGATACTCAAACGGGCACAAGCCATGCATAACCTACTAGGCAGACTGGGAACCAGTTACTACAGTTTTGCGCCCGTAACTTGAAGCACATGGCCGGAATAGAATGCTGACACATTAGCACGCGCTCTTAGATAAAAGCGGGTTGCACCTCTTCCATGCCGCGCTCAATATCTAGAAAAACACAAACTGCATATCGTAGCTGCAGCTGCGCTATTTAAAAAGCAGAAGTGAGCTTGCGAGAACATACGCATTCCTGTCACGATGAAATACCGTCTCAAATTCAATTATCTTCTCCTTCAAGTGCAGACCGAACAGAGCAGTAAAGAGGTGGTTCTTGCATGCAGCTACTCTAAACTAATACTGCTAGAAAAATCAACGAAAGCTTTAAATATACGATCTATTTCAGTGAAACAAAGAATTAATCAACAGGAGCAACCATAATAACATCGCGTGAGCTGAATTGCAGTCGTGGGGAGAATAAGCGCCGAGTTACATTGGCGTTTTCGTAATATAGGATTCTGAGATCAGAAACGCATACTCTGCCTCTCGCACAAACGCTATCGGAAAACTTTGCGCACACGAGGGTGGGTTTCATGAAACAGACTCTCAGAACAAAGTGTAAGCGATCTCTTGTCGAGGCGACCTTTACTCAGCTTTCAAAATGAAGTGCCCGCAGGCCAGTGGCGGCCGCCAACGGCTCGGATAACAGGGATGGACGAATCCATACGTGGGCAACGAAAGGGGAGACGGGATGCAGCTCGTAGGTTCTTTGTGCTGTTTGTAAACGCTGTCCATTCGCGCTGGGAACGACTTTTATTCAACTATCACACTCTAAGCATTTCTCCAGCGGCACACGACTACAAATTTGACATACGTCCCGTGCTCCAGTCTAGAGCGTTACAAAACATCTTTGGTGAAACATCGCTGTCCCCGACGCGCACCGCGCGAGCGTCTACACGTAACAAGCAATGAACACCTCTGCACCAACAGCACTATATGGTCCGGGCAGGAGATAATTAACGCACCGATTAAAAAATAAATGTAATCCACCTGGAGAACGTGCGTGTGCGTTTCCAGAGGTGCGAAGAAAATCGAGCTCACACGGCGTTAACTGACGCATTTTTCCATTTCGGCTGTCATTCATGCCCGAAGTGATATTTCTGGCCGCTCTTCTGCCTCGAAACACGAAAAAGTTAGCAGGCAGCTGGCGAGGAGCGGCTTATAACCACTGGTATCGCACCGACTGCCTTTCCGCGCGTTACGAAAGACATATCGGCACAGACATAAGCGGCAATAGTCGAGAAACCGATGGCTTCCGCTGCTTATAACGCCGCTCGCAAGGGAGGACAGGAAGTTTGTCGCTGCGCGCAAAATCAGTCCTGCACACGCAGCTCCGCTTAGAGTTATCTAGGAGACCAAATGAATAAAAAAATAATCGTGTAGACTTATCGCGTGTGGACGATTAAGTGGGATTTTGTTGAGAACGTAACCCACGAGAGAACACGCTGATGATACCGACACACCCGCGCACACAGTTGTTTGCAACCCGAATGATTTTCCGCCGTCTTGCGGGAAAATAAGTAAAACGTGAAACAGAAACCCATTTCACGGTCGTATCTTTACTCCTCGCACTCTTGCCCTGGTAGCTTGGTAACGAAAGACAAAGAAAGATATGTGAACCACGGCGAATTTTAGAGACGTTTTAGAAACTAGGAAGTATATTTGGGCTAGAATAGTGCAAATTAAGTATGAATAATAGTGAGACTACGGAACTGTTCATTCATTTTTATCGCTAATATTATGCTGTAAATGAAGATGTAACAGAAATAATAAATCACAACATTAAAAAATGTATAATCTGGACTGATTCCCTAAGCCTGGTCACAGCATTAAATTTTATAAATGCTTTTGAACCTCAGTAGCAATCACCATTCACCGCATTAAAAAAAAGTCACAACACAAAGACCTATGTGAATATTTTGTCGGGCTTCAAGTCACATTCAGATAGGTGGAAATGAGGCAGCAGACATGTGTGCTGTGCAATCTAGGCTTATTGCCTCTAACAAAGGCCCAATATAGGCCTTAAAGAGACGAGACGAAGTTACTATGAAGTAGTCTGTGAAATAAATGGCAGAATAAATGGAACAATTAATTAAATATAAGCTACATATGGCAGAACTCATGATAAGAGAACAGAAGTCATGCACGCGTGAAGAAGCTTTCAAGATATTTTATGTCGTTGTCGCGCTGGACAAGTACACGAGACACATAACTTACTAACAGAAGATGATAAACCTCCGTATTGAAAATATGAAGGTATGGTCACAGGATTTCGCACTTTATTGTCTTGCACATACTGAAACAGCTAAGAAAAATAATTTACTCTATTTTAAAACGAACAGCCGCCGCGGTGGCCCAGTGGTTACAGCACTCGGCTGCTCACCCCAAAGACGCGGGTTTGATTCCGGCCGTGGCGGTCGAATTTCAATGGAGGCGAAATTCTAGAGGCCCGTGTACTGTGGCGTGTCAGTGCACGTTAAAGAACCGCAGGTGGCCGAAATTTCCGGAGCCCTTCACTACGGCTTCCCTCATACCTGAGTCGCTTTGGGACGTTAAACTCCCATAAATCATAAAATCTCTTTACAATGAACAAGTTCCTTTCCATGCTACCTTGCTGCTGGGCAGAAAATTCATTTGATGAAATTTTATCTGTATTCGCCACCTAAAGATCAACGATGCCAAACAAGATATATTACCTTAAATGGTTTTTGCTTACCCACTAGCAAACTCATTATACATTGTGCTAGGCGCATGGTGGCGTCGCGCATAAAACTCAGCCCATGATTTATATCAAATATTTTAAACATGTTTCACATCAAACACTTTTGTATCCGCTTCTTATTATTTAAGCTTACGCCTCTAATACCTAGCGAATCCTCCATGGGTATTTTCGCCGACCATGACTCTAATGAAAACAATGAATGCGAGGCAAACGGTGAGTATTGATTACTGAGAAAAGTGGACTCTTATCTCTCGAATATTTTTGATCACAACATTTGAAAATTTCTCATTGAGTTTATGCCTTGTCTATTTTTCGTCTGTGCTAAATTCTTTTCTGATCACCGTGAACTCTTCTTACGCTGCATATTGTTTGTATTACAAGCCTCTGTGTAGTAGCTAAATATCGACAACTGTAAAGGAATACACAGAAATCCTTTATGGAAATGTGCAGTCTTAAGGTTTTGATAATGCCACTATGTAAACGGAAAAACCTTTCTTGCTGCAGCTGTGGGAGGATATGCCAAGAAATTTAGGCGACATTTTTTGTACATTAAGCTTGTAGTTATTTCCCAGTGCGTAGAAATCTAGGACGGGGTGACAAAAAATGTTTTTTGTGTAATACTTCTAAAGAAAAGAGTTAAACGTTCACCACAGTTATAGAAATTTTCTGATACACATCAAAGTATTCTTGCTCAGAACACTAACTACGCACCAGCATGAGCATGTGCTTTCCACTACGGCTCTACATCACTGAGTCTATCAAAAACCCAATAAATATAACACTCATGCTGTTTTCTGAACTAATGGCTTTACACCTATGGGGAATTCACGCTGAAAATATTTCTCTCAACTCGACCTTTTCATTTAAACTTTCTTAAAATCGTGACTTGTGTGAAGCAGAAAAATATCTATTTTTTTCTCTCAAATTAAATTGACGTCAAAAGAAGAAGCTTAGACATTCTTCTGCTTTCTAAGACTTGCAAATATCACAAATTCCTGGTAAAGTGCGTCCTGCCACCAAGCATGCTTATTCTGTTTCCCTTTGCCTTGATGTATGTGAAACCCCTCTAGGCTTTCTTTACAACAATGCAAAGAACGTCATTAATTATGTCAATGACATTTCTATCGTATATGACAAAAAGCACAAATAAGCACTGCTAAAACAGTGTGCTTCACATAGCTGAAGCCAGCATATGCACACCATTTATAAATGCATTTCATGCCTGCATACTTTTAAGCTCAGGTCATATTATCATGGCAATGGGCTCGACACAACATAGACATAGATAAGGAGGTTTCACAAGTATTCGCTGTGTAATGATTTACAAATACTTCCTAATGTGCAGATTAAACGTCTCTTAACCTGGTGTGTTGAAGTGATCGTCCTTTTCGAAATATTGCTTAGTCTTCCTTATGCTGTTGGGTTCTTCCTTAACAACGCCACCTTTCTTGAATTAAGGAAGTCTTTTTGTTTCGACCAAATGGGTATAAATATTTTATGTGTAGTCACCAAAATGAACAAATACGCATTCGGTTGAGACTTGCAATTGTCATGTAAAAAAAGGTTATCATATTGTGTAGCCACCTTTTTTTTTCTTTTAGTATAGGTATTTTTAGTGGCCCTGAGTAGGGGTTCAACAAAGTTTATCTCACTTTTCTAGACAGCTAAAAGGTATTTAATCTTAAAACTGGTTTATCACGCCTCTAACGTACACATGCGATGAATGGAACAACCACGCACTACTCACACACAGCGTATTCGTCAGATGTAGCGAGAGTGTTTCACATATATCTTCAGTTCCCTTTGGAAGATAAGTGAAATTCAGAGCTGATAATAATTATTTCTCACCATATATTTCAAGTTAGAACCCCACCTATGAAGACCTTGTGTTCAGAACTCACCTTAGATGACCACTCGTATACCTGGCGTCATCCTTGCCTTCAGGCGCTCGAGCGTCTGATGCCCTGGCACCGAAACGACGCTGTGGAATAGTTGCTAGACCAATGAACAATGCTTCTGCGAAATTACAGCTATGTATACTTATAAGCCAAGATACTACTAGTGCTTATCTCGAAACGTTCTGCAGCTGTTTAAGTTCTCTTTTCCTGGTAAACATTACTTTGGATTTCTAGATAAGAATCAGAATGCACGTTTTAATAGTGATCTTCGCATGGGTATTTCTCACCTAATAGCTGTTTTTTGAGCCAGGCACTACTCCTCGAAGTTGCTGCCACATTTTTTTCTAATTACGTCGGAATAAATACACGAGGGATGCTAACAGAGATAGAATCAAACACATTATTTTCTGCTTTTTTCTCCTCTGGATCATCGAATTAATGTCTTAGTTTCTTCCCTTATTGCAGATGGCAAACCGCATTCTTCTCCCCAATTAAAGTTCCCGCCCTACCATTTCTGCTCCTTCAGGTAAAACCTTCCAAATTTCTGAAGGCACATACATTCATGCATAATAAATATCACCCAGACCTATAAGTCTATACGAGGCGCAAGCCAGTCGTCCTAAGTAACAAGACCTAGGCGAACCGTAGTAGCAGGAAAAACAAATTAATGGACTGGTTCAGAGTTTGACATTTGTATTGTGGACGTTATTAAAGCAGCTCGTTCACTGGATGCTATGCGTGCTAGTGCATAAATCTTTGGCATGGTATACACACACAAAACGTGACTGAGTTGTGAGCCTTTGACAGCTGTAATGCGGTTTTCGGGTTTACGGTTGTGCGCACGCATATTGTTGCGGGTTTGTCCCATAGACCATCTTGTTAGTGACCAAGCATTTTGTGGATCATGCTGCGCAAAGATCAAAATCACTGCCCAAGTTCTTCCAGGAGCCTCTTCCTCCCCATGAGACATTTCTAGTTGAATGGTAAAGGTGTTCCAGAAAGAGTTTTGTAGCGCTGGAGTGCACTGCCATTGTATATCAACACATGTGCATTTATCCTAAACAAGACCTATTTTTTGGTACTTTTTCCCCTCAGTAATTTATAGATTCGAGACATAATTGAATTTCTGGCCTCCACTTTACCTTCCTCGCACCTCCACCAAGAATGTTACGGGGAAAAACTAAACTATTTACATTTTTTATAAGCGCTAGGGGTTAGAATGAAGAGTTCCTAGCAGGGAGCACCAACACGAATAGGGAGCGACATTAACCTGCTCTTCTTCGTTAGTCCTTTCACTCGTGAGGTCACTTCGTCTTTCACTGCCACATCAACTTAACAATATCATTGTTTTCGGGCGATTTGAATCTCATATTCGAATTGACAGGGCACAAATCAATAAAATACCGCTCGAAACTCGTTTTTTTTAAAAACAACTTCACCTTCCTTTAAGGTTGATATAACCGACGGTTTCGAGAAGGGACTCTTTTACTGTATGTCAGGTCAAGAACTTTCAGTTTTGAATATCTAGCCTTCGAATTTTCATTCAAGGACTCCGCTTGCCAGTTTCCTTGTTGCTGAATCTTAAAACGCCGCAGTGGTTAACGGAATCCCAATGTAGCAGAGTGTAAGGTATCCCGGGTGATCCTGTTTGATAAAGAAATATTAATCAAGAGATCTAAATAAACAAAGAACGTCTTTGCGAGCTGCAAGGAATGAGGGCTCCTGTCGAAAGCACTACGTGCTGTGATTTCAATGCTCATAAAGGAAACAAAAAATTACAAGGGCGGTTAAAACCTTTTTTTTGAGCGATGTTTATTGCCTCAGGGCATAAAAAAAACTATCAAGTGAGAGATGAGTGAGATGCTTAAATGAAAAAAGTTTTTAATGCGCTGTTCAGCAACAAGTGATAGGGTGTTATAATAAACGATATATTCAGGTAGAAATATGAGAGCGACTTCATTATTGTATTGTTCTAAAGCACCCAATTTAGCATTCCGTACGTGCTCGGTTTCCGATTAACTCTCCTCTCCAGTCTGCCAAAAAAGTCTCTGGACCACGTGTTCTTAAAGCGAAGCCAATAGCTCTATTATAAGCAAGTGGCGAGAGGCCACACTTGTGGAGGTGAAAGAACAAAATTTTGACTTTAACCTCCACAAGTGTGCCTCCAGCCGCCGGGTAATAGCGAGGATGTCGACTTCGTTGGAGGAACATGTGGCCCAGAGACATTTGTGCCCTACTGTACCATGCTACATTCTTCCGTTCAGGCCATGCTCTCCTTCCCCCTTCCGCAGCAATCACCCTTACGATGGTTCCAGTTGTAACCACCCCAGGGTTACGCATTCCAGCAGTCTCGCCATGCCTTCATTCCACGGTAGCCCTCCTCCTCAGGCTTTCAAGCTTAACCACCCTGAGCATGGTTCCCCGGCAACTTCCCTTCTCTTGCGCCTTTTTATCCTCCCGCCGCACCCTTCTACTTCCACGCCTGTCATTCTTTCCTAGGGAATGTCTCACCTCTCAACACTGACCCCGCCATTCGCGCTAAGCACCTTACTGATGGCTCCCATGCAGTCACCGCAGCCACCGGTTACACCGGCTACTATGACATGCTACTACTAGTACGACGACGCGAAAGCGAGGAACGGGCGCTTAGCAGATGTCCCTGTAAAATCTGAAATCTCGCTGATGCGCTGTTTTATGGCGAATAGTAGCTATACTGAACCAATTCGGAGCTCAACTTAAGTGTCCCCAAAAGGCAGAGCTGGCGCAGTCAGCGATAATAGCGCCTCCTAAATTAGGCTTGAATTAGGGAGGAGCAGATGGCTTAGGCAGCAGACAAGAAACTGTTAGTGGGAGCGGTCTGACGCACAGTACTTTTGCCCGCCCTGCAGTCAAAGCCACCTCGCAGGTTAACATGTGTATCACCTGATTGAAATGTGGATAAGTTCTATTATCAAGAACCTTTTACAAAAGCCTGCGAGATAATTTGGTTGATTGAAGTTTAAGGTCTTCTGACTCTGTTAACGATTGTTTTGCAAATACCTAGTAGACAACGCACTGTAAGCTGATCGGTGCGTAATTTTTTAGCTCCTTGATATCTCGTTTATTTATGCTTTAAGATTATGTAAGTGCTCTTCTGAACTTTTCGTATGCTCGAGGTCATAATGCATTGTGTACACATGGTGGCCAGTATTTCAAACACAATCTACCGATCCGCCCCTCGTCCAAGAGATATCTGTTGTTACCTTAGCCTTTGGCATCTGATTTCGTCCTTTCTATTGCTTCTAGGGCTTTGACTTCCTCTTTCGAGTGGGGTGTTCCATTGCTGTGTGATGCTGCCCGTCTCATTTACTTCCGAATTACCTTGGCTACTGCATAGTTTTGTGTCGGCCTTTTCAGCTACTTTAACTATCTATATGCATGTTGCTAATGATATTGCCCTCTTTGTCTCGTAGTGCATATATGCGATTTTTTGCCTATGCCTAGTTTCCTCTTCGCTACTTTAAAGCAAGCAACCTCTGTTCTTTTGAGCATGCTTGATTTTGTTTACATTAAACTTCTTTAGTCCAGTTACTTCGCGCTTACTAATTAATTACCTGTCATAGTCTAAACGTCTTATTCTTTTTGGGGGGATCCAGGCTTACATTCTTTCGCGTGTCATAATCAGATCTTCCATCTCCTGAGAGCTTGCTGGTATGCTGGCGAACCATCCTACCGCTTACCTCTGCTGTGCACTCCTGAATGATTGCCATAAGATTATGGTTCATAGCTTGTGAATTAAAGTCGTCGTGCTCAGTTGATTAATTCATTTATTCAGATACCCTCATGGTCCGAAGGTGTTAAAGAGGGGAGTCGAAAAGACATAAATTGAGTAAGGTACCATACAGCATAAAAACAAACAGAAGAAATGACAACGCGGCGAAAAATAACACAAAACACAAAAATAAGGCAAAAGAAGGCAAAGGGAAAAAATAAATCCCCAAAAAGGAAAACATTTCCGGCATACAGCAATGAGACAGCGAAAACGAACGCAAAATAAATCTGAGTAACACCTACAAATAGACATTACATAGGGCAGTCCTAAAAGAACTTGGGCTAGAAATATCGACAATGTGCCTCTGGAGGTTGTTCCAACTGTAGGAAGTGTTGGGGACAAAAGAAGAAAAGGCTTGTTTAATATGGCATGATGGAACACCTACGTTACGAAGATGATCAATGCGGCCTGAAACATATGTAGGGGTAGTTAGAAGCCCGCTCTTAAGGACAAGATTCTAGTAACAGATCTCATGAAATAGGCATAAGCGAGAAATTTTTCTGCGGACTGTTAGCAGTGGCAATGATAAGGTAGCTTTCATGACGGTAACACTGGAGTTACGGTGATAATTGGAAAGTATGAAACGTGACGCACGGTTTTGAACAGATTCGATTTCAGTAGCTAATGATGACAGGTAAGGGTCCCAGACAGATGCTGCATATTCCAATTTAGGCCGAACAAGTGTTTTATAAAGGAGCAATTTTATTTAAATAGAAGAAAGGGAGAAGTTTCTACGCAGGTACCCCGACATGCGGTTAGCATTGTTAGTAATAAATTCCACATGCAGATTCCAAGAAAGATTAGAAGGTATGTGCACATCAAAGTACTTATACGAAGACACTGTTTCAAGAGGAGTAATATTAAGGTCGTAAGTGGCTATTCCAGTGTTACGTCGAGAAACACGCACATGTTTACACTTATTAATGTTAAGTTCCATGTGCCATAATTTACACCATTCCGAAACTTGGTTAATATCATATCGAAGGACAGAAGTGTCAGAGTCACTGTTAATTTCCTGGTAAATAACACAATCGTCGGCAAAAAGACATAAAGAAGAAGCAATGTTGTTAGGCAAGTCATTAATATAAATGAGAAAAAGTAGAGGACCCAGGACATAACTCTGGGGAACGTCTGGGCCCACTGGAGAGGAACGATAGTCGGATTTATTAGCAGTCACGTAATGAGAACGATTAGTGAGGAAAGACTGAAGCCACGAAATGATGCTAGAGTCGAAATTGAGATTATTTATTTTAAAAAGTAGTAATTGGTGAGAAACTTTGACAAAGGCTTTGGAAAAATTGAGGAATATACAGTCAGCCAAAGACCCCGGTCGAGAATGAAATGAAGATCCTGTGTAAAGCATAGAAGCTGCGTCCCGCATGAGAATGATTTACGAAACCCGTGTTGGCAATGACTGAAAAAACAATTTTACTCAAGAAAATTGGCAAGGTAAGAGCAGATGACATGTTCTATGAGCTTACAAGGGATGCTAAGATGTGAAATAGGCCGATAATAATTATAAGAATGTTTGACCCCAGCCTTGAGCAGGGGAACTACCTTGCCAACCTTCCAGTCGCTAGGAACACAGCCAGACTCAAGAGATTGTTGAAAGAGTTCAGTAAGAATAATAGCACTATACACTTTGGAATTTTTCAAAAGTTTCGAGTTGATGTAATCTACTCCGCATGATGACATCTTCAGCTGTTCAATTAACTTTTCGATGCCAACAGAATCCATTATAATGGGGTTCATAAGTAAGAAGTCTTGGGATGAGTAATGAGGAATTGCGGTAATTAATTCGTTAGTAAAAGAAGCTGTAAACACATCATTAAGAACAGCAGCACACATTTCACTGGGAATTACTTAATCGTCTAAAGCTTTAAGGTTAATTGTAGATGGATCAGTTTTTTAACCATGTTCCAAAATTGTTTTGGATTATTTAATAGCATCGGCGGAAGTGTGTGACTAAAAATGACTCTATAGCTTGTTTTAGTGCTGACTTATATTCAGACGCAGCCGAGAGATAAGCATCCCACCGGGGCACAGAATTGGACAGATTGGCGGAACGGAAGAGACGTTTCTTTTTGTTTGATAGCCTTTTTAGTCAAGAAATAAACTAAACGAGGGTGAACATTTGTTAGTTAATACTGTTCTTAGGGGCACATAAGAATCTGTCAGGGACGCAATTTTCTCCTTAGAAAGTTTCCAGTCAATTTCTATTGGATGCTCGTGAAAAGACGGTAAGTACACATCGATAAATGCAGCGAGTTCACGATTTATGGCCTCAAAGTTGGCATTTTTGTAGTCACAGATGTATTTAAAATCGTTATTTTGGCGTGGTGACACGACGTTCAATGAAAAATGAAGCATACAATGATCACTTAAGCCCGGCAAACAAGATATTGGAGCAACAAGATCAGGCGACGTAGTAAGAACAAGGTCTGACAAGTTGGACGCTGAAGGCATAACGCGGGTAGGCTTAGTAACAAGTTGGGAGAGATTAAAGTCGGCACATAAGCGCAAAAACCCATCGCACTCCGTTGAAAAAGGGTCGGCATAAGAACGTACATTGGGCTAAATAATAGTTGGAAAGTTGAAGTCTCCAACCAAAAGAATAGGAACATTTGGAAAGCGAATGGTAATCGCGCAAACCACATCATGAAGTTCATCAACGAAAGTGTGCACTGTACGAGGGAGGGCGATAGCAAACGCCCAAAATCACTTCTTTCATGCGCGTGCGCAGTTCATCCCAACGAAGTTCTAATCTGGTAACAGCATGAACAGGAGAAGAAAAAATTGTTTCGCAACAGCTATCAAACCACCACCACCACTTCTGTCGCCCCTGTCGTACCGAGAGGTGGTAAAATGCTTGTGGCAATGAAAGATTTCCCAGCTATCAACTTTCGCTGAAATCCACGTTTCGCTAAGGCAAACGATGCCAGCATCACATGCGTCGACAGTCACACAAAGCTCATCACGTTTAGGTAAGACACTTCTAATATTTGTGTACAGAAACGTGATGAGCGATTCGATAGTGATGGATGCCCACTACCCCTCACGCATCGTTAATCTGCAGGCGATTCGGATGAAAGGCTTGTAATACCACGAACTTCAAAAACGCTGTCATTAAGCTGGTCGTAGCAGTAACACCTACCGTTCATGTAAAGATGTTATGGCGCAGTTTGAATTTAGACTTTTGAGCGATACCAAATTCAACGAGGTTTTTCCGCGCCTGTCGAGTCGTGAGAGTATAATCTTCTCTTACACTAATGTAATTATCTTTCAGTTGAGAACCTGTGAAGTAAATTATTTGCCTTGTTTTAAAAGATGAGAACTACGCAATAACTGGCCTGCTTTTGTCTTCAGAAAAAAGCTCCAAATTTATGAGCCCGTTCAATCGATTGGTCCAAAGGTGGCAAATTCAAGGCAGATGAAAATACATTCACAAGTTTTTCTTCAGTTTCATCCCAGGACTCAGAATTGGCGTCAGAAAGGTCATAAAACAAAAGATTATCACGGCGCTGCCTATATTCGAGCTCCGCCTCATTAGCCCTCAATTTCGAATTTTCGCTAGCTAGGCTATCAGCAAAACTTCGTAGTCGTTGACACTCCTTCTGAAAAGATTCACTGGCTGCAGTTTTGCCTTAGAATACAGTTAGCCTACTATCAATATCTGATAACTGATTCTGAATTGCCTCCTGACTTCTCTTGATTTCATTCAGAGTACTGGTTTGGTTCGGGTTTATGGAGCTTTAACGTCCCAAAGCGACTCAGGCTAAGAGGGACGCCGTAGTGAAGGTCTCCGGAAATTTCGACCACCTGGGGTTCTTTAACATGCACTGACATCGCACAGTACACGGGCCTCTAGAATTTCTCCTCCATCGAAATTCGACCGCCGCGGCCGGGATCGAGCCCGCGTCTTAAGGGCCAGCAGCCGAGAGCCGTAACGACTCAGCCACCGCGTCGGCCATTCACAGTACTGATTAAGTCGACTTCTTTCTCCATTTTGGCGGTTCGAATATTCATATCCTGTAGCAACCCAACCATATCACTTAGCTGCTTCTGCTGTGCATCGTCCTCAGCTCCAGCTTCTTGGGAACGGTTATTGTGTCGCGGTCCTGGGTTTTCTTCCACATCACCGGACAGCAGAAGCAGCTCTTATTACAACAACAACGCACTCACATAGCAAGGAAAAAAATATTCACGGGCGAGAGAACAGCAAGAAGCAGGCATTATCCGATTTACTTTTGGAAAGACAAGAGTCATGATTGACCTGGACAAAGAAACGGACGAAATTGAAGAGCCGCATCACGTAGCTGCTCCCACGCCCACTGAACAGTTCCGGAGCAGGCCAGTAGTTATTATCGACGACGAGTGTTGATGACATAGTCGATCCGGATGCCTTGTTCCACGCAGAATCGACCCAGCAGGGTTGCCAGTGGTGGTCAAAGTCTTCACCATGAAAGCTGACGAAACGTGTTGGCGAGTCGCTGCATTCCCGCGCTTCCGAAGTATACAGGGCGCCAAGCTGTAGACATGAAATAATCTGGGCAATGAAACGGGCGAAATTGAAGAGCCGCATCACGTAGCTGTTCCCACGCCCACAGCTGAATATCTGCTCTGAAGCGCTATCTTGATTTCCTCTACTTTCCCCTCTTATAGCTAATTCGTTAATGGCCTTCCGCTGCAACAGTTTCTTCCGTTCCCTGTTCAGGTATAGGCTAATTCGAGACCTTATCATCCTATGGTCGCTACAACGCACTTTTCTCAGGACTTCGATATCCTGCATGATGACGTGGTGAGCGCAGAGTATGAAGTGTATTTTGTTTTTAGTCTCACCATTGCGGCTCTTCCACGTCCGCGTCCTGTTTTCTAGTTTGCGGAAGAATAAATTGAAGGTCTGTAAATGGTTCCTCTGAGAACTCTACTAATAGCTCCACCTGCTATTCCAGGAGCCTGTGCCATAGTCGCCTACTGCATGGTCTTCAGTCTGCTTCTTACCTACCTTGGCACTGAAGTCACCCTTCAGTACAATGTATTGTGCTTTCACTCTATTCATGGCCGATTCCACGTTTTCATGGAAGCTTTAGACGATTTGGTCATCATAGCTGGTCGTAGGCGCGCAATCCTGCACTGCTTTTAGTTTGTAACTCTTATTACGCCTAATCACGACAACTCCCAGCCTGTCATTATATGAAATTCCTCTACGCTGTCAGTTAGATCCTGATTGATGATGACTCCCGCACCTAGTGCTCGTCTGTCAGCTAATCCACGATAGCATAGTACGTGCCCACCCTTTAGCTCTGTATACTCATCATGTGTCCTAACCTAAGTCCTATGACAGCGAAATTCTAAAGCGAAATTCTAAGCGAAATTCTAAAGTAAGTGCTGATATTTGCGCACGAGCGCAGCCGAGCAGAAATAACCGCACAGCCAAGAGTGCCACGATATGGTTTAAATTCACTTGTTCTACAGCACGCCACTTCGACTGCTCTACATTTACTACGTTTTTGGCACCGTGCGTACACGTTCGCGGCACCCGTAACGATGTTTCCGCTTGCAGAGGCGTTAGGGGAGAAAGGCATGCACGCAAAATTGAATGAAAATCATTGCCGTCTGCGAGCAGTTTCAGTATTTGGTTTGGTTTGTAGGGTTTAACGTCTCAAAGCGACTCAAGGCTATCAGAGACGCCGTAGTGGAGCACTCCGTGATTTCTACTACCTGGGATTCGTGCACTAACATCGCACATAGGCGAAATGCGACTGCAGCGGCCGGGATCGAAATCGCGTTCTTCTGCTCAGCAGCTGAGCATCATGACCACTCAGCCACTGCGGCAGCGCAGTTGCAGTATTTGATTGTGCAATCCCCCTCTTTTTTTTCAGTGCCAGTGCTCATGCACAGCAGGAAAATCACAAAGCTGCAAGCACATCATTGCAATGCTGCTGTTTATGAACAGGCAATAAATTTTCTTTTTTATTTTTCCGAAGAAATACATTGTTAATGAGCTGAACTGCTTAAATGTAATAAGCACAGTTTTTACCACCTTCTTTAAATGTCTTACTACTTTGAATACGAGAAGCAATATATATTTAAGCAAGGCAGCAATGTGGGCTAGTTGGTTATACATTTTGGCTATACATTTTGGCGCACTTGTCCTGTGTCCTTCATTCCGGTGTCGTTTTGTTAGTGTGTAGCGCGTTAAAAAATATATTTAAGTACTAGCAAAGTAACACCTGTGTTCTTTTCTTGGCTCATCTGCAGGACGGGCATACAGAACCTTGAACATCTTACATGCACGGATATGGAAAGGGTGTGGGGAAGATTGAGATCCAAACCGCTGTACGAAGCAAAAGAGCTGAAGGATTTGTGCCATGTGCAGGCGCAGCCACAACTGCAACTTACAGAGCAGAGACTGCACGATATACGACAGCGCCTCATGGCAGCAGTACCAGATAGTGCACTTGCGCTGCACTTTCACGGAAGGTTTCGGCAAACTGATGCCACTGAAACTAATGCCACCGCAACATTAAAAGAGCATATGATGGTGTGCCACATGGCTGCTGACAGAATGATGCCATACAGACAGATGCTTTTCCATGACGTGGCATTCACCGATGAATTTCAACTTAAAATATATAGATTTTCGTACAGTCATCTGTCACAAGCAGAGCAAGAGTTTTACGAGAAGTATGTAGAAGTGTCCCAAGAACAGGCAGTGAGGATCTGCAAAGAAACCCACTCCCAGAATACCACTAAGTAGCAAAGAGAACGGCAAGTGCGGATAACTGGCAGCAAGTGCCGTGCATATTTCACCTTTTTACCCAGAGAAGACCACTCATGGGAAAAAAAGTGACCGCAATGCTCGCCTATTGTTTCCAAGGAAACAAGGCTACTCGGTATGGGAAAGCTTCCGAGGAACCTGCTCTAGAAGAGTAGTAGAAAATTACATCAAATGCTGTAACAAAGCTAGGGCTGCTTGTGACCCCTCTCCTCCCTTGGCTTGGCTACAGCCCTGATGGCGTTGTGTTCAAGAATGGTTGTCCTGCCATCCTGATTGCGGTAAAAAGTCCCCTTCTGTGAAAATCTCGGGAAGCAATTGATATTGCCCATAAAGGGAACTTAAAATACTTAAAGAAAGTTGGCGAAAATTTCGTTGTAAACAAAAATCACAATTATTTTTCTCAAGTGCAACTTGGGATGTTCCTTTTGAACCTGGATATGGCACATTTCATCGTGTATTCTAAGGTACAGTCACTCATTGTAAATGTAGCGCGATGTGACCATCACATTAATGATCTTGTACGCAAACTGCAGTTCGTGTATTTTAAACATCTGCTGCCAAAGCTGACAAAAGTTGCATAAGGTTGATTTGCTACGCCAACAAGCACAGCTTGTAAGAAGGAAGACTGCGTTGCAGGTTTTGTGCAACTTTAATAAACATTTTCATTATAGTGCACAGAGAACCTGTGGTTGTTTTACTTGTTGCACTAAAGAAACAAGCAATGCTACCTTAAAGAAGGTTAAAGATATTGCAGAAGAGACGTAATTTCTTGGACTTGTACACAGCAGGAACATACCGCTTTATGCAGCAATTGCAAAGGGTGAAAAAAAAACATAGACAGTGAAGGAAAAATAACCAGCTTCAAAAACAGTCAGCTTGTCAGTATGACTTACAGAAAACGTATCCCAAGACAGCACTAAAAGATCAGTTTCGAAATCACTTGTGTGATCCAAAGCACATGCCCTACAACTCATTGACGGCAAGATTTTCTGCCTCGAGGGTAAATTTTCAAAGGTGTTTTGCATGAAACTACAAATCTCAGAGCTTTATTTCCATTTAATTTAACTTCATAATTAACAGAACACAAGTAATGTGTGATGGCAGTTTGCAAAAGCCTGCACGTCACAATCACGTTTTCTTAACATCACAGGCAAGAAAAATAATTGAAAAGTGCTAAATTCACTCCTATAACCTTGAAGGATAGTATGGGAAGAAAGGCACAAAAGCAATGCGGCGTGCACAGGCTAAATGAAATCCACATAGCACAAAGAAAGAAAGCACACACTTTCCAAATCACAAAATGAATGTTCTGCAGAAATTAACTACAGCAAATGACATTGTTTCACTAATAAACTATACTAAACATCTCAAGAATGAAAACGATGCTCTTAATGTTTACTAAAACAGAGTAGAACCGCATGTACCATAGCAATTGATTTTGCACGTCATCACAACTGGTACAAGCACAACAAAAATGCAATAACATGCAATAATGAATGAATAAATAAGTCAGGAGAAAGAAAGATACACAGCACTGAACAATACATCAAAATTCTTAGCATAAAACTTCACAATATGCTAAGCATTTTCAAATGTGTCGTGCTAAGTAAAAGTGCACATTATACAGGTGCTCAATAACATAGAACAGTACTGACCATAGCAGAGTACCCAGTTGCCTGAAGGCAGACACACCAAAGAATATGTCCAGACAGAAATAAAATTAACTCTAGAGTACCATCACAACAAAAGGTGCAAACAGTTCCATACAGCCTTTGGCCGATCAGTAATGGCCCACCTAACAGAAAAAGAATAACTGTTCATAGACACAACCTTGAGTTTACTGATAATGCAAAAAATATCTAGCCTGTCTCCGCGCTAAGTGGGTGCAAGCTTGAAATGCATTGCGTGGAATAGCGTACCTCACACTAGCATAGCTCATGGACTGTAGATGGCATACATTAGTATAGGTTACGGTCTTTGCCTGATATCACCAGGTCGCCTTCATTCGCCACTTCTTGTGATTTATCTTCCGGTGCGTTCAGCTGCTTTGGCTGCTGCTGACAGGCAGTGCGCTGAGCATTCCTAATTAGTTTTGCTGTTCGGCACACAATAGCACTGACTATCTCTTTGCTGGTCGTAGTGACGAGTTTGGCCTCCTTGCTCTTTTTCTCACTTTCATGTCTACCTAAATAAAGCAGCAGAGACCTTGTCGAGGTCTTGTATCTGTAGGCATGACTGGCTCCGTTGCACAGGCACGGCGGCAGTAGCACACACAATTGGCTCCAAGCATTTGGAAGCACAGAAAAAAGATGAAAGATGAGGACAATGATACACAGTGCAAAAGGTTATGAGTAAACCACACCATATGAGAAGCTGTGGCGACAGCCAAGTTTGCCGCAGCAGGAGAAACTGAAGCAGCTCTTTTGGTGCCAGTACTGCATTGAATCATACTCAGGCCTGAAGTTATTTTCTGCTTGCCATGAACCCAGTTACAGCTGCCGCATATTGATGGAGGCAAAATGATAGGGCGTGTATGCTATACAATGTCGGCGCAGGTTAAAGAAACCCCAGGAAGTCAAAATTTCGGAACCCTCTACTACGACGCCTCTCATAGCCCGAGTCACTTTAGGACATAAAATCCCATAAATTGAGCAAAACCAATCTGATAGGAACATTTGCAAACAGGCGATGTTTGCCTGAATTTGCTGAGAATGGGAGCTACAAGCATGCCAGGGCGTATGAAGCCTGATAAACTGCATTAAGTGGTGAAAAGGGCACAGCAAACAATAGTGTTAGTTGCAGACAGATTATTTGTAGTAAGGTATTTTGAAGACAGTGCAAAAAAATATGACCATGGTGCTAACCTTACAATCCAATAATCACAATTACACTGAAAGAATTACTGCAACTGGACACCCACACTAAATCGTTTTTCAGACAATATCGGAGCTGACAGGTTAACAATGCCTGCTGTAATAACCATTATTTGGTCGAGCGCCCCAACAAGATCCCTCGGAATAGGCCCCTTAAGCACCTTGAACACCTTCATGCGTTGGATGGCTCTCTCCACATGCACTCGAGCTCTGGCAATGTGAACTGTTTTAGTCGCATCCTCAGCTGAGAACTGCTCTTCAGAGCGCAGGAATGGTGGCTGTACCACATCAAGGCCCCGTTTTGCACACATGTCGTCAATACAGAAACCTTTGTCAACCATTACGTCATCTTCGAAGCTTTTCAGCTTGTCCAACACATTGGACTTTAGCACACAAGCTTTCTCCGATGCACGACCTCCAAATCCATTCCTAATGAATGTTATAAGGCCAGCAGGTGACACCCCAACAAGTGCCTTAGCCGTGTGTGTTCTCTTGTAATAAGAATATGTCAGGATGCGGCAAGACTCACAGTGCGATTTCTCTACCTGCACTTCTGTGCAATCTAGGACAACCCGCACCTCCTGAAATTGAGCAAAGCAATGAGGCATATTCAGCATTATTTCATTTTTTGATGGCCATGGAATGGCTGCTTTGAGTATGGAAGCAAGGCTGCGAAGGGTGCCATAGAGATGCCTCTGCACTGTCGTTTTACTTGTACAGAATAGTGTGGCAAGGCAGTTTAGTGACAGGCATGTTTTTAGGCGTACAAGTACAAGAACAACACGCTCATACACAGGAATGTCCGTGGTCATTTCGTCGGCCAATGCCACCTTCTCTGAAATAGCTAAAAGCGCACTTTTTGACTTCACACCAGTGAAGACTCGCACAGCTACATCTGTTCTCAGTAATTCAACAACCTTCCTCTTTCTTTGCGGAGCAGAAAGTGTATCAACTTGTACACCTATGTCTGTGTAGGTGTGGCTGTGCCCTGCTAGCTGAAGCATGACCTCTGCCACTTCAGCATCCGTCATTGTTGGATTGGGCACAGTCTCGCCATCATGGGGGGCAGTATGAAATGCAGCTGCATGCCAATCATCTTCCACCTGCATAGAAAGATGTTTATAGGCAAGACATTAAACGAAAAATATGAAAATTCCTTCTAAATCTGAGCCAAGATTTCAGGCCAGGATGACAAGTGTGCTGTGAAACATGCTGTTGGTACTGCAATTTGCTGCAGTAGCATCTGGAGAATAAACATTGAAGTTGCATGGTTAACAAATACAGAAGCCAGACATACCTACAAGTCATAATTTCCAGCTCGCCTCGTTATCTACAAATCAAGCTGGGACTGTCCTCTTTCCCCATCTTATGCGCAAACAAATCTCATTCGTGTTTTTGATTACACCCCGAACAACTATCACTGCGAGGCTCATGCAACAGACACAACTTGGTACTGGAACAAGTGAGTTTCAATTATTCATACTCCTAACACTCAAAAACTGCGCGTCAGTGATTGCAGGCTCCCTCTGTCTCGTGATGGTTGGGTTAGCACACCTTGACAAAACAAATTTCCACACACCAACAACTGAACAAAAAGATGTAGCTACAACATGAGCACTAAAATAAGTAAAAAAAAAGTAGTAACATATCTTTTACATACTTCTCAGTTTTCTATGTTCCATGCAAAGGAATAATTTTACTTCAATGTTAATATTTAGCTAATAATGCGTCCCTCAGCTATACAACATTTCTGTAGAAATTTATGAGTTGCACATGCGCCACACTGTGGCTCAATAGATGTTAATCTTTTACCCAGGGGTTTTGTATTTCACAGCGGATGTTATCAATATACCTTAACGAAGGCTTAAGGGATAGTGTCACTGTCTGCACATGTCACCTGAATGACGAGAGATGCAAATGATGGTGCAGGAAATTGGCAGCTGATAGAGAGTATGTGAGCATTTTCAGAGGGAAAGTAATGCTTCAAACCAGACAAATGTGGTAAGGCAATGCTCACCGCAGACATCCCTGTAGATGTATCTCCATCTGAAAGGACCAATGCTGGAGAGGACAGGTCCGAGATGCCACTGCGTTCGGGTAGCATCACTGAAAAAAATGAACACGCACATTTCTCTGCCATAACAAAGAAATAAAAGTGCCGCTGCATTAAGTTGTGTAATCTGTTGTGTACCTTAGATTTTAGAAAGGTGTATGCGTCAGTTGTTTCTAGTGTATTGTAATTTGTACAGCGTAGACTTATTAAAAAGCAAAGTGATTGACTGAATGAAATTAGCATCTAATAAAGAAATTTGGCATTAATGCAACCATGTCTCAACCAGGTTTGAAAAATAACTTACCGTGGCTATCCCTAGCGGATGCTCGCGCAGCACGGGCTGCTGATGCTTGTGCTCTTCGAAGGTCCTGGTGGTCGTGAGTTCTGCTTGGTAAGCATTGTGAAGGTATAGCAATTTTCTTGAGCCTCTTGCGAACTGGTGTCCATATGTTTGGATCTGTAGAATAAATTATGAATTACCTCCTAGCTCAATGCAGCTACGCCTTCTGTCTCTGACGATGGTTTGAAAGTGCGGCACTGTTAAGACAGAAATGCTATCATTAGTTGCTTCACTCTGCACAAGCTACTAATTTTTGCAAACTGATGCAGCACTTCACTAGGACTGCTGCAGGAATTACTGACAAAAGATGCCTTACACAGCTGTTTAAGTACAACCATATATTGCATCCATTGAGGGTACTCAGTGCATGGAACTGCAGCAAAAGACAGTGGTAGACTGCGGCATCGCACACTACGCTGAACTGCATCATAGCTACCCTGCACTACCCTCACAGGCTGTTATTTCACCGTAGTGGGTGACTCAGACAGTGGTATTCGCTTTAAGCAGAAATTAACAAGAAACTTGTGCCCACGTCTGCTTGTGTATTCCCGCGACGGTACGAATGAGCATAAGTGACCTCACATTGTGGATTGTGGGTTTTGAGGTCGCGAAGCGGCTCAGCTAATGAGAGGTTGCCGTAGTCGAGGGCTCTGAATTAATGTAGACTATGTAGGGTTATTTAACGTGAGCTCACATCGCACAAAACATGGGCTTTTTTTTGCATTTCGCCCGCGACATTGCGATCACGAGCCGAACGCCAAAGCCACTGAGCTATCGCGGCGGGTACCATCATACAAATGAGAAGCTGTTAGTGGGCAGAAAAGATCTCACGATTGTGCATTTACACAAATGCACAGCTTGACGCCAACTTCCCAGCTTAGCGACGCATTTCGTTGCAGCTCCCTTCTACATCCTGAGATCTGCATTTGTCGCCCGCTCATTCCTTGCGCACACACACTGCAGAAATATTTGCGCTAGACAGTCGATTTGTGCAAGCATAATAGTGAAATGAATAGCACATCGCTTACCAATACGGCTCCAAAAGAAGTCGTCTTCCACAAAGTGGGCACTGCACACCTTCATCGGCGGTGTCACACGTTTCCCGATGCGCAGCTTAATCACCCACAGCTTTCTCAGACGGGCGTCAGCGGGAAAAGAATGCAGACTTGTTTGTCCGCACACTGCCCGGTTTGTGCACTGCGGCACGCAGCACATCCTGTTGCTCTTGTACTTTCTTCTTTTATCCATCGCAAACAGCCTTAAGACGCCGCTGACGCGCAGCTTGAACAAAGTAAAAAACTGCGAAGTCCTAGCTCCCGTACACACGCCTGCGCCTGCTCGCGCCGATCATCTCTGTGGCGTTTCTCGGCCTCACCGGTGCGCGGCGCCACCATCTACGGAACTTGCGAATACACTGCGAGTAATAAGCGGGGCTCGGTAAACAACACCAGTCATTAATTTGTCAGTTTCAACGAACATTGCTTTTGTGGCATCGTTTGTTCCGTTAACAATATGAGGGCATTCTTTAAACTTTTTTAATGTAATGTGTATGTCTGAGAGTTTTCAATGTAAAGGCCGAAGCCACCGCCCCCTATTTATTGCGCAACGAGGGAGTGACAGAAAAACATAGCTCGGTATATTAAGACATTCATTTGGAAATAGCCAAGTTTCTGAGACTACAATTACGTCATATGTATTTTTGTGTTCAGCTACAAGCAGGCAAAGAAATTCAAAGTTTTTTGATATACTCCTGATATTGCAGTGCAGTACTGAGCGAGCACAGTTCAAGTCACAGAAGTTATAAACTTGATCAGCCCTGAACATTTCAAAATCTTTGAGCTATCTTGTCAATGCCGGCTTCTGTGACGATGTGGTGTTATTTCTGAGCTATCTGTCTTTCCCATGAGAAGTTTGCCTCTAGAAATCTAAGCATACCTCCAGTTGTGTTCTTTCTTTGCGGTGAGAGCCTTTGAAAGCAACAGCTTATTCTCAGGACAATGATGTTCATTTTACAAACACAGCTGTAGTGCAGGCCAAGCCTACATCTTAAGTAGTTAGGCACTGCTTTCTTGTTGCATTCAGCAACTTCGTCACGCTTGCTGCACGTGGCCAATTTTACAATGATATTGTGTGGTTTATTTTTGGACGATACACAATGAACGACGTCGATGTCTTCTTTTGTTATCGAGACGCCGACTTTAGCTCCGAGAGTGGAAACTGTGCTAGGCAGACAATCTTTGGAAGGCTCGGGTATTCCTTTCAGTTCTAGATTTTGTCTTTAACTGTAGTGCTAAATTTCTGCCAGCTCAGTTCTAGGTTTTCTAAGCGCTTTCTGAAGGAAGAGACTTTCTCTCTTCTGTGGCTCTTGCTGAGCCTTAAGCAGAGTTATTTCTTTCTCGTGTTTCGCGGTAGCTAACTTATATTGCTCAAAGCCCTCGCTCATAAATGAGACGGAGTGTGTAAGACTGCTTAAATCCCTAGTTATATTTGTCTTCATCGCTTTAACATTGCTGTTGAGCTTGACGAGTAATGCTGCTATTTCCTTGACTGTGGTAGAGTACTTTTCAAACAGCTACCCTGTTTCGTGTTGCTTCGACACAGTAGCATCCAATTCATCACCTCCCATTGCCGATGGACGACCCAGGCACGTAATACAAAGATGAAAGACAGAAAAAGATAACAAACCTTGAAATGCACAAATTTGCAGTAAGTGAAGTGCGTGCTGTGCGCGCCCGGATCGTCCTCAGCACTCATCTTTGGTGATGCTCGGCACGACGTATAGTTTCTGAGATTTGTATAGGTTTGGAATACGTATTTTCTTTATTTGATTCAAGGCTTTAGATCATGTGCGGATTATATCTTAGTGCCATATAAGCGAAAGACGGTTTTGTACCTCATAAAATCAGTTGCTGGGCGAGTTGGTATTTCATGCTTACATTCTCAGCGCAAAGACGAACACGGACAAGAGGGGAGACACCGGTGCTGAAGTCGGTGCTGTGTGGTGTCTCCCCTCGTGTGCGTGTTCGTCTTTGCGCTGTGAATGTAAGTCTGTACCTCAGACGTGTACGTATACTTGGATTGACGAGTTTCTACCTTCGCACAGCTTCACGACTTTACATTCCTATCTATGGATCACCATTATCATCATCATAACGACAATTTGCTATAAAACTATACGCAAACCACGTAAGTAATTATTTCTTGAGAAGAGATATCGGCGGTGTATTTTAATGATTTGTTTATTTTCAGTACACCCTGCAGAGCCGAAGCAGCTACGCCCACCGTATCTCCGCACACTTCCTTAACTCATCAACCCACCTAACCTTGTGGCGCCCCTTGCTATGCTTGCCTTCTCTTGGACTTTACTGCGTTACCCTTAAGGACCAGCGGTTATCTTGCCTTCGCATTACATGCCCTGCCCAAGCCCATTTCTGCCTCTTGATTTCTGCTAGGATGTCATTAACACGCATTTTTTCCCTCATCCACTCCGCCCGCTTCCGTTCTCTTAATGTTACACCTATATTTTTGCTTTCCATAGCTCGCTGCGTTGTCCTTAATGGTCTTCTTGAAAAATGGATAGCCGGACTCAGATCAGGCCGGTCAACTGCTGACCACATTTTTGTATTTGAGTTACATGTCCGGCATTATTTTGTCCAAAGTCAGCAATGACAGCCTGTGTTATTTGAGTATATTAGAAAACACAGCGCGATGGAATCCCCCGTTATGCGCGCTTACTTGTATTCTCGGGGAACATGCTAAAAACTATACAAAGCTACCTTTCCGAACGCAACTTCAAGGTTCGTGTTGGAAACACTTTGTAAAAGCAGTTCAAGGAAGAAAATGGTTTTCCACAAGGATGTGTGCTCAATTGCACGAGCCTAATTGGTAAAATGAATTCTCTAATGAGCGTGGTGCCAAAGACTATTTCCTACTATGTATATACTGACGATGTCCAAATAAGCTTCAAGTCCTGTACTCTGGCCATTTGTGAATGGCAGATCCAACTTGGGGTTAACTATCTTCCCAGCTATGCTAATGCTACTAGGCTTAAACTTAACTGTGCAAGGCTGCATGCGCTCTCTTTTCAAAGCAACTTGGCATAAAGCCTGACCACAACATCGCAGTGAACGGTCAATGCCTTGCCTTTCGCAATGATCAGGAATTCCTTGGTGTTGCAGTTGACTAAAAACTTTCTCACAGACATCAAACAGCTGCGATTCAAATGTGTGACAGCAACGAACCTTAACGCTGAGATCATCTCTTCAACTTCGCACCTTACCCATACGCATTCTAGATGAACAAAATTTGAATTTTAGTAGCTTCTTTCTCTAAATACTCGGAATTACGACATCTAGGTACAAAGCTTCGCTGATGAACTGCTGATGGTTTCTTTATTAGATCGGCAGCACTTACTTCAAGACATAATAAAATAACACAGAACAAGATATTCACTCTTTGCACAAAAGTAGAATAAAATGTGCGCTAAAGGCACACTAACACCACGCTTTCCCAAGAAGAAAGCACTTGCCAATTAGGTAAAGCAAAAACGGATGCTCCAATATTTTAGTGCCAGCCTTTAGATATTTTTCAAATTTTCGCTGCTATATCACCAAATGAGAGACCTTTCACGCTGCAGCTTAAGCCTGATGTACTATGAACTTTAGGTGATATTTTTTGCACATTACGCTTTCTGGTTATTTCTCAGCGCATGGAAATTGAGAATGATGCGAGAAAAAATAATAATAATGAAGAGCGGTTTATTGTAGAGCTGAAAGGGCTGGCGGCCTAACCGTTGCACAAACTCACCCAGCTGCGGCGGCACCAGAACGGACTTCCAGAGTGAGCTCGATCTCTCCAACGCGCGCAGCAGCCGGTAGCCGAGGCCGGCCGAACCTCTTCGTCGTCGTTGATGATGATGGCGCACTAGCGTGTTCTTCGTTGCAGCTGCCCCGGCGGCAAGAGAGAACAATCCTGGCGACTCAAGACGAAGAGATGACAAGGGGGTCGTAGTACGGCTTGAGCCGGCTGACATGAACAATTTCGGGGCCCAGAGAGCGGTGAGCCGATGACGGTGTCACGAGCGCGACGGTATAGTTTATAGGTGACGTGCGCTCCAAGACACGGTAGGTGCCGAGGTACTTAACAGCAATCTGGGAGGCAGCCGGCACAGACAACCACACGAGCGAGTCAGTGGGAAAGTCATGGGCGGACTGGCCGCGGTCACTCGCATATGTGCGGAGGCCTTGAGTGGTACTCGTCAACTGTAATGTTGTAGCGTGCGGCAGCCGAGCGGCCGCACCAAAGAACCAGCGAAGACCGGTGCAGGACAAGGAAATCAGCCTTTTTTTGTCTGACGCTTCTTTTATACGCAGCGGTTGCTTATCCGCTGCTGCTATCAGTGCGCGTCATGGCAAAGTCACGCGTCATGCACTTGACGCTATCACATCCCTTCCCTCCAAGATCTTCGCCTGCACTCATTAGCTGCAGTGGCGGAAATCGTGGGAGGTATATCGGTCTGGTGGTTTCCGGGCGCGCTGGCTTCTGCGCAGTGTTGTTGGTGGAGAGTCGGAAGGCGCTTCAGCTTGCGCCTCAGGATGTGCGTTGTGAGCAGCTGGCAGCTGCAATTCTTGCCCGTCTTGTGGTGGCGGGGTTGGGGTTGGTGCATCATCGCGAAGAGGGGGTACTGCCGCGTCCGCATCATGCTGCGCCTCTTGTGGTGGGGAGGGGAGCGTCTCCTGATGACGCTCAAGGTCGTCGGTGTCGGGTCGTCTCGGGGCTTCCGCCCCGGTGTCCAGTCCTGCATACTGGAAAGAGCTGCGCGATCGCAAATGATCAACATGAACGTACCGAACTGTGTTCTGAGTCTCTACGAGATAGGTCACAGGGCTGACTAGCCGCACTATACGCCCTTCCGTCCATGACACCTTCTCTTGCCGGACAGTCTTCACGTACACCCAGTCTCCTTCCTTAAACGAACGGAAAGTTGATCTCCGTTGGTCATGCTGCTGCTTTAGCCCTTCTTGCCTACTCTGCATGTCATCCCGAAATGATGGTCTTAGTAATGACAGTTTAGTGCGTGGAGTTCGTTTCAGAAACAGTTCAGCCGGACACTTGCCAGTTGCCGTGTTAGGGGTTGTCCTATACGCCAGCAGGAGGTCGTCCAGTCTCTCCCGCATCGATCTGTTGTTACCTCCCTTGTTGTCGTGCAGAAGCTGCTTACGAAGACTCCTTTTTACAGTTTGCACCGACCTTTCGGCAGCCCCGTTGGACTGCGGATGGTATGGCGGGCTGTACGTGCGTCGGATGCCACAGGCATCGAGGAAGTCCTGGAACTCCTGCGCTGAAAGCTGGGGGCCGTTATCAGAAACCAGTTGTTCAGGGTATCCGTAAGCAGCAAACAGACTTCGCAAGCGCTCGATAGTTTTCGCGGCTGTAGTAGAGCGCATAGGTAACATTTCGATCCACTTTGAAAACGAGTCCACGCACAAAAGAAATGTCGTTTTTTCAAAGTCAAAAAAGTCCACATGCACTCGCTGCCAGCAGCGAGCGGGAACCGGCCATGGCTCGAGTGGAGAACGGGGAGCGCTACTATGCATTTGTTGGCAAATGCTACACGTTTTTACCGTGTTTTCTATCTCTGCGTCTAGCCCTGGCCACCAGAGCAAGCTACGTGCGAGCATCTTCATGCGTGAAGCACCGGGGTGTTCCGTGTGCAAAAGACTCAACACTGCATTTCTCATTTTTGTTGGCACAACAACACGACTGCCCCATGTGACGCATCCCGCTTCCAGCGACAGCTCCGCACGTCTGTTATAGTACGGTACAAGTTGAGCATCTTTGATTTGTGCTGGCCATCCTTCAAGCGTATATCTGTAGACTTTGCTGAGAATGCCGTCATACTTGCTAGCTTTGGCAACGTCTTTAGCCGTCAGTGGCGTAGTTTCAAAAACAGCGAGCGTATGTGTCTCATCAACGCTGTTTTCGGTTGCAACAGGCAGTCTGGACAGCGCGTCCGCCACTTCCATTTGAGATCCTTTCCGATATCTCAAGTCGTAGCGATAAGAAGCCAGGATTAACGCCCACCGTTGCATTCGAGCAGCCGCCAAAAATGGGACCTGCTTCCGTGGCCCTAAGATGCCTAGTAATGGTTGATGATCCGTGAACAACGTGAATGCCCTTCCATATAGGTAACGATGAAACTTCTTGAGAGCAAAGATTATTGCCAGCGCTTCTCGCTCGATCTGGGCATAGCCGCGCTCAGCTTGCGATAACGTCCTGGAAGCAAAAGCGACAGGCTTTTCTTGCCCACTGGGAAGTATGTGAAAACGATCCGCGCCGAGCCCATACTGCGACGCATCACAGCTTAGAGCCATGGGTTGCTTCGGATTGTAGTAAGCAAGTACCGGACTGGTCGTGAGCAAGTTCTTTGTTTTTCGAAACGCGCGAGAACACTCGCTTGTCCATTTCCAACGCGTGCCCTTCTTCAGGAGCTCGTAGAGCGGCGCAGCCACAGTCGCCAAGCTCGACAGGAACTTGGAGTAGAATGTTACCATTCCCAGGAAAGACTTCAGTTCAGTACCATTTGTAGGCTCCGGTGCACGCTCTATTGCCCTTGTTTTCGATTCCAGTGGCTTTATTCCATCCGCTGAAATTATGTGGCCCAGATAGCGGACTTCACTGCAAAAGAGCTTGCATTTTTCTATGCGCAGCGTCACATTGTGCTCCTGCAATCGTGTCAAAACTTCTTCCAGCCTTTTCCGACATTCATTCTCACTTGAACCTCCAATGATGACATCATCAATATAACACCCTACTTGAGGGATACCCTTGAGAAGCTCGTCCATGAGCGACTGGAATATGGCAGGAGCACTGGCAAAGCCGTAAGGGAGCCGCTGGTACTGGTAAAGGCCTTGGTGGGTGTTTATAGTTAAAATCGCCTTTGCATCGTCGGCAAGTTCTACTTGCTGGTAAGCGGCAGCAAGGTCTAGGACGCAGAATACTTTTGAGCCTGCCAATGTTGTGAACAAATCTTCTGGCAAGGGAAGAGGGTAGTGCTCAGTCAGCAGCACAGGGTTCACGGTGACCTTGTAGTCACCGCACAACCGCACTTTTGCTCCTCCGTCTTTCGGTACCGCTACCAGCGGAGTCGCCCAATCGCTTCTGGTGACCCTTTTCAGTACCCCCGCCCGTTCCAAGGCGTCTAGCTCTTCGGACACAGCTTGCTTCAATGCAAAAGGCACGGGACGGGCCTTGCAAAATACTGGCTTGCTGTCTGGCTTCAAGAGGACCTGTGCTTTGTAGCCCGTTATCAGCCCCATCTGCGGTGAAAACAAAGCCTGAAACTTCTTCTTAAGTTCCTCCACGGTGTCGTCTTGCTGTATAGCATGGACTTCCTGCCAGTTTAATTTCAGCTCCCTCAGCCAGTTGCGGCCGAGCAGACACGGCAACACTTTCCCACCGTCACCTACTATCAGAACAGGTAGAACGTCAGTTTGATTAGCGTGCTAAACACGCACATCAGCCGACCCTACGACAGGCACTAGTTCTCCTGTGTACGTTCGTAAAGGAACCGTAGCCGTCGTTACTGTCAGATGGGAAAACTTACGAAGAAAAACTGACTTCGGCATGACGGTGACGGACGCCCCTGTGTCGATTTGCATCCTTAAGGCCTGTCCTTCCACCAGAACTGTGACATAGTATGCAGACTTATTTGTTGTCATACTGTATATTTCTTGCTCTTCGTCAGACTCATCGGCCGAGTTATCGATCGCATTCAGCGCGTTCGGTTTGCCTGTGCGCTGCCTGCACTTTGATTTCAAGTGACCTTGCTCTCCGCAGTTATGACACTTGTACTTGCGATATCGGCAATTATTGGCCGCATGGCGTTTACCGCAACGGAAGCACTCTACGGGCTCAGTCTTGCTTCGATAATTGTCCTTAGCACGGTAGCCTTGACTCAGAACATCAACTTCTAGTCCTGAGCGCCTTTGTGGTATACTTTTCAGCTCTTCTAGCTTTACTTGTTGAGTCTGGGTGGTGGCTAGTTCACGATTTAACGCAATTTTGCACGCCTCTTCGAACGTCAGCTTTTCAGCGGCAACCAGCTCACGCTGAGTGTCGACGCAGCGTAGCCCGGCGACTAGCCTGTCTCTAAGCGCTTCGTCGAGAAACTTGCCAAACTCGCAAGTTCTGGCCAGGTGCTTCAGCTGCACAATGAATTCGGCTACAGTCTCTTGCTCAAGTTGCAATCTTCGGTTAAATCGGCACCTTTCCGCAATCACGGCCTTTCGGGGACTGCAGTGTGTTTTCAGTAGCGCCGCGACCTCGTCATACGTTTTGCTGGCAGGGGAATTCGGAACTAGCAGGTTCTTCAATACTTCATACACTCGAGGTCCTACTACAGTCAGGAATACGGCTAGCTTCTTGCCTTCAGCCACATCATTTGCCAAGACGTAAAGCTCAAATCTTTCCAAGTAGGGCTCGAAGCTGTCGCTCTTTTCGTCAAAAGTATCAATTTTTCCCACCTTCGCCATTGCAGCATCCGCCAGGCAGTAGTCTTCAGCAGCAACCGAAGAAAGCAGCCAGCCGCCTCGATCCCATCCTCGTCGCCAGTGTAATGTTGTAGCGTGCGGCAGCCGAGCGGCCGCACCAAAGAAACAGCGAAGACCGGTGCAGGACAAGGAAATCAGCCTTTATTTGTCTGACGCTTCTTTTATACGCAGCGGTTGCTTATCCGCTGCTGCTATCAGTGCGCGTCATGGCAAAGTGAATTTCAGTAGCTTCTTTCTCTAAATACTCGGAATTACGACATCTAGGTACAAAGCTTCGCTGATGAACTGCTGATGGTTTCTTTATTAGATCGGCAGCACTTACTTCAAGACATAATAAAATAACACAGAACAAGATATTCACTCTTTGCACAAAAGTAGAATAAAATGTGCGCTAAAGGCACACTAAAACCACGCTCCCCCAAGAAGAAAGCACTTGCCAATTAGGTAAAGCAAAAACGGATGCTCCAATATTTTAGTGCCAGCCTTTAGATATTTTTCAAATTTTCGCTGCTATATCACCAAATGAGAGACCTTTCACGCTGCAGCTTAAGCCTGATGTACTATGAACTTTAGGTGATATTTTTTGCACATTACGCTTTCTGGTTATTTCTCAGCGCATGGAAATTGAGAATGATGCGAGAAAAAAATAATAATAATGAAGAGCGGTTTATTGTAGAGCTGAAAGGGCTGGCGGCCTAACCGTTGCACAAACTCAGCCAGCAGCGGCGGCACCAGAACGGACTCCCAGAGTGAGCTCGATCTCTCCAACGCGCGCAGCAGCCGGTAGCCGAGGCCGGCCGAACCTCTTCGTCGTCGTTGATGATGATGGCGCACTAGCGTGTTCTTCGTTGCAGCTGCCCCGGCGGCAAGAGAGAACAATCCTGGCGACTCAAGACGAAGAGATGACAAGGGGGTCGTAGTACGGCTTGAGCCGGCTGACATGAACAATTTCGGGGCCCAGAGAGCGGTGAGCCGATGAGGGTGTCACGAGCGCGACGGTATAGTTTATAGGTGACGTGCGCTCCAAGACACGGTAAGTGCCGAGGTACTTAACAGCAAACTGGGAGGCAGCCGGCACAGACAACCACACGAGCGAGTCAGTGGGAAAGTCATGGGCGGACTGGCCGTGGTCACTCGCATATGTGCGGAGGCCTTGAGTGGTACTCGTCAACAAGCGAGCTAACTGGCGTCACTGCTGGGCATGACGGGCAACGGCACAGAGAAAAGAGCATTCCGAGCTTTCGAGGCGACACGGAAGGATGGCATCCAGGAGACAAGAAGGTTCGCCGCCATATAAAAGAAAGAACGGAGTAAAACCGGTTGTGGCTTGAGAGGAAGTATGGTAAGCATAAGTGACGAATGCAAGTACTTGATCCCAAGTGGAGGCGTCGGAGGAAATGCACATGGCGGGCATGTCTCCAAAAGTCCGACTCTCAACGGACAATCCGGATTGCTATAGTGCCTGGACACAGGGTCCATATCATTGTTCCCTTCTTGATTTCATCAAATCTGCCCACCTTTTTTCATTTATTTAAGCATCTTATCTCTCACTTCATAGTTTTTATGCCCGGCGGCAATAAACATCGCTTCAAAAAAAAAAGTCCGGTTGAAGCGTTCAGTGAGGCCGTTCGTTTTGGGATAGTAGGCAAGTGGTCTTGCGATGAACTGTGTGGCGAGCATCAAGTAGCTCGTGAACGACGTCAGATAAGAAAGCACGGCCGCGGTCGCTGGGAAGTTCCCGAGGGGCGCCGTGGCACAGGATGATATGATGGAGGAGGAAGGATGCGACGTCGCGGGCATTAGCAGAGGGCAGGGCTGACGTCTCCGCATACCTAGTGAGGTGGTCCTGAAGGTGGGCGGAAGGGCCGGTAAGGCTGGGTTTATTGTAGAGCTGAAAGGCAATGGCTGTAACGGGCCGGGGGAGGGGCGAGAAGCGGATTTGCGCTGATCACAGGTAATGCATGACCGTATATAGCGTCGAATCAAATTGTACATTCCACACCAGTAGTATCGCTGGCGCAGACGTTCGTAGGTTTTCAGCAATCCAGCATGAGAGCTTTGTGGGTCGAAATGCTGATGCGCCCAAACTTCAGTGCGAAGCTGGCAAGGAATATCCAAGGGCCATTTGCGGCCATCCGGGTGATAGTTGCGGCGATGTAGTACAGAGTTGCGAATCGTGAAATGAGAAGCTTGACGATGAAGGGCTCGAGGGAACGAAGCCGTAGTCTACGGATTGAGGACATCGAGGAGCGAAGAAATCCATGTATCTCGACGCCGTTCATAGAGGCCCGTGGCAGTGATCGCGGCCAGCGTCGAGGCGGATAAGGAAGAAGAGGGCGAGGAGATGGCAGGGGTGAGCGCGACAAGGCGTCAGCGTCGAAAAGTTTGCAGACCGACCGATATACGACGTTAATGTCGTATTCCTAAAGACGAAGAGCCCAGCGGCCGAGGTGCCCAGAAGAGTCTTTGAGGATAGCCAACCAGCAGAGGACATGGTAGTTAGTGATAGCATCGATAGGGTGGCCATAAAGGTAAGTTCAAAATTTTGTTAGTGCCCACAGTATGTTCAGGCACTCCTTTTCCATAACGGTGTAATTATATTCTGCTTTTGTAAGCGTACGACTTGCGTAAGCAAGAGCGTATTCGGAAAAGCTGGCCTTAAGCTGGGCAAGGACGGCCCCGAGGCCTACGCCGCTGGCGTCGGTGTGCAACTCGGTTGGTGCGCTGGGGTCGTAATGGTGCAGGATCGGTGGTGAAGTGAGAAGACGACGGAGGGTAGTGAAAGCAGCGTCTCAGGCTGTGTTCCCAGCAGACAGGTCGGCGGGCCCATTCAGGAACTTTATAAGTGGTGCGATGATAGAGGAGAAGCGGCACACAAAGTGGTGGAAATATTAGCACATTTGATGAAGGATGGTAATTTGGGCCTGTTGGTTCATCAGAGAACAGAAAAATATGTAGCGCAAAAAAAAACGCATCGACGACAGAAGAAAGGCAAACACAAGCGCTTATGTTTGTCTTTCTTTTGCCGTCCATGCGTTTTTTGCGTTGCTTATTTTCCTCTTCTACGAGCACAGGGCCACGAAGCTTCGGAGTTCCTTAACAGAAGTCGGTTTGGGAAACTTTGTGACAGCATGGAGCTTCTCCGGATCGGGCAGGACGCCATCTTTGGAGACGGCATGGTCGAGTAAGGTCTGTTTGCTGGCACTAAATTGACATTTCTTGATTGTGATTGTGAGTATCGGTGAGACAGTGCAGTATCTTGTGCGAGCGCACGAGATGTGTCGGAAAATCAGGCGAAAAAACGACAACACCGTCCTAATAGCATAGGCAAATGTGCCACTTTAGTCCACGGAAGATGTTGTCCATCATGCGCTCAAACATTGCGGGATCGTTACAGAGGCCGAATTGCATCACGTTGAATTCATACAGGCCGTGAGGGGTGAAAAAGGCTGTTTTCGAGCTGTCAGATTCAGCCATGGGGACTTGTCAATAGCCGGAACGAAGATCCAGGAAGAACTCGGCTCCTTGCAGAGTAGAGGGCGTCATCAATACTGGATAGTGGGTAGACGTAGGGGGTAGTGGGTAGGCGACGATAATCAACCCAAAACCGAATCTAACCTTCCTTTTTTTTGACGACCATGACAAGAGACGACCACGGACTAGAAGAGGATTGGATAACGCCGCGGTGCAGCATGTCGTCAACCTGGTCAGAGATGACGCGGCGCTCGGGAGAGGCCACACGTAGGGGCGCCGGTGGAGAGGGGCATGGGTTCCTGCATCAATTCGGTGAACGACGGTGGTTGCGCGGTACACTGAAGTTGTCTGGTGGTTAAAGCCGGTCGCCGAGGCAGCCCAAACCTCTTCTCGTCGTTGGTGTTGGCGCACTGTTGTCTGTTTCATTGGAGAACATCTTTTTGCGCGAGAGCTGTAAGAATATTAAAATGTTTGCTGTTTCCAGACCCTCTCTGAAAAGTGCTCTGCATTAGGATGTCTTCTGAGATATGCAGTTCTAAAGTTAGAGGGAAGAGCGGTGAGGTCATACATACTGTCAGCGGTTACAGCGTACAAATATCATTGGATGCTGACGTCTTGAACACTTCTAAAACAGCGATTACGACAACAGTGAAACACCTTTTTCTGTGTGGCAATTTATGTTGAAAAGGTTTTTCGCAATATCTGACGATCTAATAAGCAAGCATCTCGCCGGCACACCGTATTCTTGTGTTATGGAAGCCCAAATCTCTTCTGGATGTGTTCCATTTTCAAAAATTTTGCCTTCTTGCCTGCTCTGTCATCTATGTGGTTGCTGATACCTTCTTTCGTCGCCACCTTGGAAACAATCGACGGAATTATACAAATGGCTCATTTGGTTTCTCCAAGGAAAAACAGTTGCGCATCTCTCTTCTATGTTTCTGCTCATAAAACTGTTCAGCACCAGATTGTGCGGAGATATTTGCTGCTTCCAGTGACAACTAATAATGGATAACGGCTTGTAACATGTTTAACTGGCAGGAGAGACGTCATCATAAGTGGCCATGGTTACAGACACCCGAGAAAAGAGCGAAATTCTTCTATGCTAAACTCAATTCTTTCGACTCGTCTACAAGGAAATCGATCCATGTGCACCGAGCCTTCGCGAGCGCTGGTTTGCCGCCTTTTCCTTTCTTTCATAGTTCGCAGCCAGGCGCCCGGCCTGAGATTTCGTCGCCTTGCAGAGAGAGAGAGAGAAAAGTGGTAGAGGAAAGACATGGCGGTTAACGAGAAGAATGTTTCGGTTGGCTATCCTGCACTAGGGGAGAGGGATGAAGGTGGCGTAAAAGAATAAGTATAGCAATGTGGTCTGTATCTAGCACGACAAATAATGACAAGCGCACTGAAAGTCACAGGCCTCCGCAGCCTTCACACTACTGAAAAGGGCTTTTTCCTCCCCCCACTAAACATCCGCTCCAAGTGTACAATTGTAAGCCAAAGGAAAGAAACAACAAGAACAAGAAATATCAATGAAAGACATCATTGAAGCATCGTACACCCGCCGCGGTGACTCAGTGGTTTGGGCGCTTGATTACTGAGCCAGGTTACCCGGGTTCGAACCCGGCCTTGGCGGCCGCGTTTCGATGCAGGCGAAACTCAATAGGCGCACGTGTGCTCTGTGACGTCAGCGCACGTTAATGATCCTCAGGTGGTCGAAATTATTCCGGAGCCCTCCACTACGGCACCTCTTTCACTCTTTGTTCTCTCACTCTCACATTCTTCTCTTCCCTTACGGCGCAGTTTAGGTGTCCGCCGGGATGTGAGACAGACACTGTGCCATTTTTCTTTTCTCAGAAACCAATTTCCAAGCTTCGTAGAGTTCTTCGGCCACTTATGCGAGTCTTGTATAAAAACGGCCGCACACATCGCTTTTTCCTTTGCTGGCATTCTTCTAATGATGCCACAAATTAAAACGTACGTACCATTATTGCCCTGCAGAAATATTTGGGGATGACCGCTTCGTTCGACATCTACAGCTATAACAATATAATTGCCCCTTTTTCTTTTTAGGTCCTAGATTCTTCCTCTCATACTCTGAATCTTGAGTGCGACTTAGCGTCTATTCATCGCTGATGTGCTATATCAAACAATTTATTGAGTTATAAATCATATTTTTCCTCGCTCATACCAAACGAACCTGAAATTTTGACCCGATAGTCAATGAATAGCGATGCTTGCCCACAAATTTCGTAATATTAATATTCTGCCGTTTACTTTTCCTTTAATTCAAAATTGAATAGGCTCGTTGACTATGAGGGCCTATTATTTTCGCGTTAAACTGATTTTTACCATCGTCTTGAGCCGTAAAAAGGCTAACTGTTCCAGTTCTCTTGCTGTAATACCTACTATCAAAATTTTGTTGCGATGACCTTTAAATAACTATTTTGTTTCTCTACACAGTGATGTCAGCCTGAAATGAAATACGAGCCAGAGAACGAAAATAGCGACTACAAAACTAGGTGATTTTAGTGGATCTGGACTGAAGATAAGTCTACAACTTGTTACCTGAATTGGGCAGATACGGCTGTGCGGCAGTGTTAATTTACACATTTTTTTTACCTTTGCTTCACAGCTTTAGTGCTCTTGCGTTGGTTTGATAGTTGTAGTTTGTGTTTGAGGTTGGAATGAGTACCTGCAGAACTCGAAATTTTGGCTTGAAAAGGGCGATAGAGCTCACAGATATTTCTAAATCTTTTTCCTAATGTCAGATATTCCATGTCCTACTTTTTAAATCTTTGACGTGGTAGACATTTCTTATTGTGAGACGACTGTAAAACCAAACGAAAAATAATTTTCATAGGGCACCTGATATGACACCTCAAATAATCACAATCCACCGGTTCAGGTCCTCTGGAAGAATTTTTTTTTAGATGGTTGGCTGTTCAAGAATATATAAAAATTAAAGTATCCTGTCTGCAGCACGTACGCCACAACAGGCTCCTCTCAAATTCTGAAAGGGCAAGCACTCGCAAACCACGTTGTTTTTTGGAAGGCGCAAGCACACAAAGGAAATTGCTTTTAAACCTTGCCATTGCAATTCTCCGTCTCTTTCCCTGGTTACTTTTTCTTTCGCTTCATACTGAATGTGCTAGCGAAAATAAGCACTACATGTGCGATCTCGACCTGCTTCTGTAGTCGTTGTAGATTTACTTTTCATTGCAGGTAAAATGCTCCGTGATTACAATGAACATTTAGCACGGCTATACTGTATAGCCGCTTCAGCACGCTGCGTTTTGTCGTAAACACCATGTTGAGAAATGAACTTATGGCAATATAGGTCACCGCGTGATTCCTTTGTGCTGACACAGATAAAGAGTTTGCTTAAAACTCTCGTTCTCATATATTGTTGTCACTGTTCTGTTTGCTTCATCGCGAAACATTGCGAGAAGTCCACTGCGCACGTCTATCCTTGTTTTATTGTTCAAGCGCGGTGAGCTTCAGAACACCGCAGTATTTTTCGCAAGCAGGCATTATTGCTCCCTTGCGATGCAAATAAATCATAATGTTTTTACATGTCACGCGTCTGCGAACAGCATGGTCAGCCAAGAACATTAACGCCCGAGACATTTGGCAGCGATTGTGGCAACGGGAGAGTCAACACGCGCATTGGGGCGCCAGGCTGAGTCGTTAGACACTCGAATCCAGCTTCGAACATTCGCAGCCTATTGCTGCAATAGGAATGGTTATATTTTAATAGAACATTTTCAGCGCGAAAGCACTTACACTGAGAAAATACTTGCTATTCTCTAGAGCCTCTCTCAGAAGTGTTCGGCATTTGAATGTATTCTAGAACATGAAGTTTTTTATTGCAGAGACGCACTGATGACTTCTGCGAATTACGATGTTATGATAACACAAATGCCCTACAGCTGCTGGCATCGGTATATGAGTTCTAATTAAACAAAACACTCTAACAGTCTTGGTTTCGTGCAGATGAACAGGAAGTTTGTTTTTTACAAGTATCAATAGCGGCGCCAAATAACGCATTTAAGCCATGTACTGTGTGGTAGCCATTATCACTCATGGATAAATTTATCTCGAGGAATGTAGCACCGTTACTGTCAAGCACGTACCGTACACTAGGTGTTTAACAGCGTGCCTTTCGTCACCGCTGCTACTGAGCGTACGCAGCTTGGTCTGGGGCGTCAAGGGGGCGCTACATGCAGGCTAGCTGGACTAATCAGCTCTTGAGCACTGCCTAGGCGCGTTGCGTTGTAGCAACCTTTACTCCGGTAGTGATAGGCAAAACCCCCTGAAGGAATAGTTACGCACACCGAAAGTTTTCTTTTAGAGTTCAAGAAAGTAACATTGTATAACTAACGTTGCCATTTTATAAAACTTGTGCTGACTTTCTACCTCTAGCCTGGCGAGAATTTAGAGAACCTATAATAGTATTTCATTTTCTTACTCCACTGATGCAATAGTCGCAAGATTTTCACCGACTGTAAAAGAGATTGCCATTTCCATCCAGGGACCTACATAAATATTTGTTCTTTCGGATCTCCTAGGTAGGAAAGCAGAAAGGAAGATTAAATATACTTTTTCGAATTTTCTTCATCCTTGGTCCTCAAATTTTGCTGGAAACAATTGTAAAATGACGCTGGTAGAAAGAAAGATAAATGTTTAAACAATGGTGAGTAACCTCCTGTTCTTTTGCATATTCTATTAATGTATACCGAGGCCTCCGTAAAGAGAGATGAACAGGAGACGTAACATAAGCGCGATAGTTATTTTAAAACTCGTACTGACTTTCTTCATCAACTTTTACGAGCACTTTGACGCATTCTGTGGCCCTATCTGCGTAAAGCTCTTGTTATTAGTATTTCCCCACAGCCTAGCTGCACACAAGCTTCGAGGGAGTCCCATGTGCAACTCGTAACCGCCGCCAGAAAACTATTGCTCATGCATTTGTGCTTCAATGGCGCTATGTGTCTTGCCGTGCCTAAATGCGCCAGGCATCGAGGTTATATTCCTTTGATTGCAATACGTCGTTTGCTTCATAACGTATTAGCTCTAGTTAAACAATTTAGCCAAATTTGCAGCTGCCGAGCACCCAAACAGCCAATGACGGTTTCGAGAATTTTATTTGTCGTACCAAGACCGTATTCTATGGAATAAGATCGTTTTGTCTACTTCGCAGCTTTCCCTTACGCTCAATAAATGAACCGTGATTTCAAACTGACGCCGCTTCGTTTGGTAATTTCGAATCAGTCTATAAATTATTGACCTTCAGCAAAACGCAGCTATGTCTTTTAGAGATCTGCAGCAAGTATCTCAACGACTCGGAAATCACATTGGGCAAGTTGATCATTTTTTGTATAGCAGTAAACCAGAATGCAAACTAAAGACACAAAAACTGCGTGATCAGTCCAGTGAAATAATTGGTAATTTTGTAAGCACATCTGCACCAAGTACCTCAACGACTCGGAGATCACAGTACGCAAGGTCATCATTTTTTTACACAAGTAATAAAGAATGCAAACTGAAGAACACAAACACCGTGATCCCTCAAATATAATTAAAATTTGTTAAGGAGAAAACTCGTATAATTTAATAAATGCTTTTGTTAATTTTAATTGTCAAGGCGTGGCCTGCCGCATGATACGTTGCGATGCTGTAAATTCGCTACAAGCTAAGATGGCTTTGAAAGCAAAGCCTCGTTAAGGGTGAAGGTGAGGGGATGCCTACAATGGCTAGTAAGTGAGTGAAAAGTAGGGAAGGGTACACAGCGCATTGTTCAGCCCGAAACAGGGATGCTGCTGAACGCAGCAAGCAGAAGAAAAAAACAAAAAACACAAAGCCATCTCTCTCCTAAGGAGTCGACCTAAGTACGAATTCTGTAGCAGTAGCGATGTAGCACTTGTTACATTCTCCGCGCCGCGCAATGTTTTAAATCGGTCTCGTCCAAATTACGTCACGCCGCGCCTCTCCACAGGCACTTCAGCGACTGACCCCTTTGAAGTAGAAAACGAGCCAGAGACGTGATCGAATTCGATCGTGCCCTCACGAACCAACGATTCATCTCTGGTAGCTTGCTGTATATAAAGACAAATGAACCTCGTTTCAAGATTTTTTTTGTTGCAACACAGATATTCTCCGCAGCTACGGTACAGCTTCTAAATATACACTCCACACCACAATATATACGCTGTACTAACCCTCGTTATTTTGAATGCTTCGCATGTGTTCTTTGCTTAGCCAAAAGCTACGCAGCGGGCAGATGCAGCTCTCACATTGTAGCCTTTTCCACGTCGGCGGGTGCCGCTGGTTGCGAGCGGTAGACAAGGTAGAATTACTAACACAAACAATGCTACGCTTTACCGCCGGCAACCTATGACTCTCACATTGACTGCAGAAACCTCCAAGGAAAACACGGCGCACTTTCCTTAATGTCACTGCTGTTCATTTACACCCCAGCTGGAAAGCATTCCGAGGGAGAGAACTACCGGAAAGTTCGCCGGATGTTTTCCCTCCGGTTTGACGTCACGTGGCGCCGGATGTTCTTCGCTCTCTTGGAGCGAAGTTCACCGCAGTTGTACGAAATTGAAAGATTCCTGCTTTTATCACAGAGATTCATGAAAGGTGGAGTTGATGCATATCCTGAGAGGAAAAAGCAGTTCATGCGGACATCTGCTCAAGCCACAGTGCCAGCAGTGGAGTGCCGGGTGTATGAAAACACGATCTGTGAAAGAGATAGGATGTCGTCGGGGATGCCACGTCTTCTCCGTTTCATTCCCGCTGGACTTCTTAGTTGACTGAATTAAACTTACGCGTGTGCCTTCTGAAGTTCAACGTTGTAAGACCACTCTATTTTTCGGGTTTAAAATGACATCAAAGGCAATACTGAAAAAAGGCAGTGTTCGCTGCGACTGATTTTTTGCGCATTAGACAAAGTGAGTCAATAAATTGACAAAACCCGGCGCTTGCGTGCATTAGTAGAAAACAGTTGTCTCTTCAAATTTAGCGTGCCACAGCTCGCAATTTATCCATGATAAACCTTGTTTAAGATACATGGCAGAAAGAGGATCATACAGAGCATACAGAAAGGGTGAGAACATACATCCTACAATCACAAAAATATTAGCGCGTTTTACCCACTCCAAGGATAGCCATGTTAATTATTTCACCGAAATGTGATATTAACCGGACTTTAGAAGGGTATTAGGATATCACAAAAGCGCATATAGATACTTTTTTTTTAGATATTGGTTCACACATTAAAAGAATAGTAAACCCTATGACCAGTCCCAGCTAACGCGTTGCTTAGGGAAGTCCACAGCAGGGCAATACAGCTGGCACGGACAAATGGGCAGCAAACTGTTTGGCGCTGTATTGCACCATATATTGAACTGCCGAGTCAGGTAGTGTAGGAAGACTCGCTTCCAGAAATTTTTCTTTGTCATCATCTTAAGCACGCTTAAGAATTAACTGCAATGCGGAAAGGCCGCTGTAATATAAATGACGCTTCGTGTACGGCTAAACTGCATTCTTCTGTAGGCCAGGTTTTAAAATTAGGTTGCGTGCTTCCTCAGCCTGGTTGATTAGGCGCTTAGGTGGTACAGAAGATATGTGCACAACGCCCCCACAATCCCTGCCAGTTTTAATAGTTAATGCGCTGATCCCTTCAGCTCGCTTGAAGCTTCCGTGCTGAAGAGCGCGTTCAACGTCCCTCGCCGCTCTCAAGGGCCGGACCTCTCCTGTGTTCACATTAGGCATTTGCGACGCATTCGGCCGCAGTTGCCGTCTTCTCGCCTTCGTCGGCGGCTACAAACAGCTGTCAGTTGTAATAACTGTGACTCTTGCTATCCTTTCACCCATATGTCTCTGTTGCGGGACACAACTGCGGCATCACTGCCTGCAGACAAGTTAATTCGCCGAAAAAACGCCCGAAAGGTGTTGGGAACGATTATGCCGCTAGACACTGCTCTCTATCTGCCTCTAAAAAAGCGGTAAAGGCGGTGCGATACACGCAAAATTAGAGCATCAATAAACATAGACGCTCTCTCCAAGCTCTGGGCTGTGAAAGTTCTACTTCAGGCTTTACTGTGCGAAAAATCTTTGCCCGACATCTACCAGAAGTACTACATCGAAAAGGTTCGGTTATTCTTCAAGATTCGCGTGTACACTACCTCGCGTTTGGCGTTCTTCTAATTGGTCAAAAGTGGGTGCGATGATCTTACTGAGCTCAATAATTTTAATTATGAATTTAGGATCAATTATGAGCAAGTGCTAATTTGCATTTCTCCATCCTCGATGCAATTAGACTTAAATGAGCACTGAATCTAATCTTGTTCTGCTTTTTCGTAAAGGCAGTCAGAAAATTGGTAGAGTATGTACAGTTAGTGTCCAACGTGCTCTATTTAATTTCTGTTATGAACTTGAGGCCTTAATGGGATGGTTTTTGCGCCTTTAAGACGCTTCGTGCTTAAAGATAACACAGAATATGAAGGAATGTTTTTGTGTGCTGCGCGGATAATCTAAGCGCACGACAGGAATGTAGTCTATGCTTACAATAATGCACAACTTTTAGAATTGCCGCCTACACACTCTTTCAGGGAGATCAAATGGGCACGTTGGTAAAATTGTGCTAATTAAAGACTCTGCGTACTCCATTTAGGGGACGTAATGAGGCATTAATATCTCACTATTCACCAAAACTGCTTCCTTCGCAGAACAACGGCCTCTCTGACTGACCTTCAGTTAGCGGCCTACAAACAGCTTTTTGTCACCCTGACCGCTAAAGGCTCTTCGCTTTATTTGCTCGACTCACCCCCCCCCCCTGCCCTGGTGCGCTTACCTTTTCATAACATCCAGCACGTTACATTTAGGGAAGAACAGTTATAGCATCTCTGCAGTACATTTAATATCCATGTTCAGTTCCTTTCCACGGTTAGTAGCATATATTTTATAATTCTCCGTTTCTCTCTAGCCGCCGCGGTGGCTGAGTGGTTATGGCGCTCGGCTGCTGGCCTGAAAGACACGGGTTCGATCCCGGCCGCGGTGGCCGAATTTCGATGAAGGCGAAATTTTAGAGGCTCGTGTACTGTGTGATGTCAGTGCACGTTAAAAAACCCCAGGTGGTCGAAATTTCCGGAGCCCTTCATTACGGCGTCTCTCATAGCCTGAGTCACTTTGGGACGTTAAACCCATATAAACCAGACCAAACGAAACCAAACCGTTCCTCTCTACCGTATATTATCTATACCAACACAATAAACAGCTAAGCTTCTACTGGCATTACCATTTTCAGCAAAATGTTCCCGACCCCCAGAGTGATAAAACAAATTTATATGAGGCATTAGGGTAATTAACGATCACTGCCTGAGACTGTTTTTCCTTCTCGGGCATTTTGCTTCTACTTCTACTTTTCATATCTCGACCACTTTTCTTCTATAGATGAAAGAGCTTCTTTGTATTTTTAAACATTTCTTTAATGCTAGATAGTTAATTTTCTTCACTTTATTAATGCACGTAACAATCTCCAGAGTTTTTCAATTTATACGTTACAATTTATACGTTACATTGGGAGAGCACTCTTAAGTGAAGAAAAATGATTTCCTTACGACATCTGGTATGACACCGCAGTTACAGAATCCACCGATTTGAATTCCCTGGAAACCTTTAGATGGTGGGCAGCCCAAGAAATTTTAAAAATAAGAACTTCCCTGTCTACACTGCTTGCGGCGGAACAGGCTCCTCCGGAAGAAAGGAAGAACAAGCAGCCTTAAACGATGCTGTTTTCTGGAAGGCGCAGCCACACAATGGAACTTGCTTTAAAGCCTCGCCATTGCGTCTCTCCGTCTGCTTCTCTGGATGCGTTTTTTGTGGTTCATGCCGAATCTGCTAGTCGAAAAAATACTGCGTATGCAATCTCCACGAGCTGCTCTAGACCATATAGATTTTTTAAATTTTAGATTAACTGCTCCAAATTTAAAATGAACATTTCAATCAGTTTTCAGCATTTCCACTTCAACACGCAGCATTTTGTCTTAAACACCACATTAAAACATACATATATAACCATAGCAATCAGCACGATTTTCCTTTTTGCTGACGCGCATCAAGAAGTTTTTGGAAGCTATCGCTGTCGTAGATAGTTTCCGCTGTTCCGTTTGCTCCGTGTCGGAACACTGCGGGAAGTGTATACTACGCACTTCTATCCCTGCTTTGTCGTTTATGCCCAGTCGATTTCTAACTTCGCAATATTTTTGTCGGAAGCAAATATTTTTGCTCCCTTGCTACGCGCATAAATCATGATATCTTCAAATGTCATGCGTTTGTCAACTGCTCTGTCCCCATGAACGTTAATGCCGAGGACTCTGACAAACAGTGCGATCACGGGTTTGTCAACACGCGCTGTGGGTTGCCAGGCTGACTCGCTAGGCCCTCGACTCCAACTTCAAACATTCGCAGCCCTTAAAGAATTGCTGCAATAGCAAAATCTTCTCTTTTAATTGAACATTTTATTCGCGAGAGCTCTAGAAACGTTAAAATATTTGCTTGTCTCAAGACCCTCTCTGAGAAGTTTTTCGCATCTGCACGTCTTATGAGACATGAAGTGGTGTTTCATTTGAGTAAGGGCTAAACTTTGAGTTGTTAGCGGTGAGGTGTTACATCTGTCAGCAGTTTCAGCGTAAAAATGTCATTGGATGATGACGTTTTCATCACTTATATAACGGCGATAGACACGATAGTGAAACAGACTGATTTTCTGAGTGGTGGATTATGTGTAAAAAGTCACGTTTTTATTTGTATTGGACGACAAAATCGGCAAGTATATCGCCGCACACTCTCCTCGTGTGTTATGGAATAATAAAGCTCTTATCGATGTCTTCCACTTTTTTAGAAATATAGCTTCGCACCTCTATTGTCAGCTATGTGGTTGCCGATACTTTGTTCCATCATCACCTTCGAAACTTGACTGAATTGTACAACTGGGGCATCTTGATTTCTATAAAAGAAAAAAAACTTCCGTCTCTCGCTCCTAATTTTCGGCCCAGAAAAGTTGTATTTTCTATGCAATATTATATGTTCTCGAGGCAATTATTTATTTCCAGAAACACCAAATATTGCCTGACGGCTTGAAACATGCCTTTCTCAAACGAGAGACGTTAACATAAGTGGGCACGGTTACAGAGACCTGAGGAAATAGCGAAGTCATTCCATGAGAATCTTAATTCTTTCGACTCATCCACAAGACAGTGGTCAGGTATGTGCACCAAGCGCACAAAGCATCACAATCATGCACAACGTTTAGATTTCCTGCCTACGTACCCGTTCATTAACATGAAATGGGCACGAAGATAAAATTCTTGTCATTGAAGACTGCGTACTTCATTTACGGGACGTAATGAGGCACCAATATCTCCCCGTAACCAAGATTACGTCCTCCGCAGTATACTTAATATCTATGTTCACTTCCATTACCTGCTTTACTCGAATGAGAGACGTCAGCATAAGTGGTCATGGTTACAGGCACCCGTGGAAGCAGCGAAAGTATTGCATGAAGGTTTGAATTGTTTCGAGTCATCTACAAGGCAATCGACAGATGTGTGATAAATTGTTAGCTGTTAAGCATGGATTCTGTTTTGTTTGCAATGCGTGTTGCCTGTCTCTATTCATTGCCTTTATGTACCTCGATAATCATCGTCAATGGTAAATAAATGCACAGAAATTTGTGTAGATATCTGTTCCTTCCATCAAAATTTTGTGAATGCCCCAATGTGTACAAAAAATAGAACTTTCTTTCCGCAGCCGTGGGCGAAAATTGCATAAAATTTATGATATTTTTGCATTAAAATTTTTGCTGTTGATACTGGTTGCAATTCTAGGCACAGGTGAGCGAGCAGCTCAGAAAAGATTTCAGAAGTTCACTTCTGAGAAAGGAAATGAGATGTTCGCAATGCATGTTGGAAATTTTTCATTTCACTTCAAATCCTTTTTCACTAGAAAGTGTACTACGCGGCAGCATGTACACGTGTTTTCTGCTGCGCAACTACATCAGTGCTTGTAGTAAAGCCCTATATAAAGCTGGTATTGCTTTTCTAGGCATATTACCTTTAAAGATTCTATCATTTAAAGCTTTAAAAAAATTTCGAACTCAATCTTTACATTCAAATCGTCATAAAATCAGTGATGTGTGCACCGACAAGCTGGAATCTAAATTTTTTCTGGACTATATTAACGTCAAAGGATGAAGCGTTAACATTCTTCGACTCTCTATAATACCACTGTCTAATGTCACGAATTCGGCGTGATGTGCGTCGAATCACTGTACATGCCTAATGAGTTGTACTATTTATTGACAACTCAGGAGTGTTACCCCAACGGTGGGTCAGAAGTTATAGCGTGGCGCTGCTGACCCGCAAGACGCGGGTTCGATCTCGGCCGCGGCCGTCGAATTTTTATGCGGGCGAAATTCTAGCGGCCCGTGCAGTGCGATGTCAGTGCACGTTAAAAAACCTCAGGTGGTCGAAATTTCCACAGCCCTTCATTACGGCGTTTCTCATAGCCTGAGTCGCTTTGGGACGCTAGACTACCATAAACGCAAACGTCTACTCACAGCTTACTATCTCGCATGCACCCGGGTGCCTCCACCCCCTCCTGCTTCTTGGGCTTCCACCCCAGGGGTACCCTGACGCGTATATTCATGGAGTGTTCGGCTGGTCCTCCCCCGCCGGGCTCGGAGCTCTCCACCTGGGAGGAATGGAATACCTCACTGGGTGCGACGGACCCGCACCGGCAGAAGACAGCCAACATGCGGGCCTAGGATGGGCTGCACAGACATGGACTTTCAGGCATCTAGTGCAGTGAGGCCCTACCTGGCACGGGCTAGCAGTCCACATCAGTGGACATTGAAGTTTTATCTCTCTTTCTCTCTCTCTCTCTCTCTCGAGGGTTTCTTTGTATAGAAGCAATGAACGTCAGTGAATGCGTCAATGGCATGTCTGTCATATATGGCAAAATCATTTAAAATAAGTACCTTTAAAACCACGTGATTCACTGGGAACGCCAGCATATGAATACCATTTATAACTTTATTTCATGCCTTAATAGGAGCAAATGACGCAGTAACTGTCTCACTTCTCGTTGGATGCCTCAACAGTGCCGTGATGGAAGGGATTCGCTTTTCCATGTGGGCTGGATTCACGACTACGCCACCGCTGCGGTTGCAAGCGTGAGAAGATACCGAAAGAGGTTCCATAGTCGAGGACTGAGGAATGACTTCGGCCACCTGGAGATCTTTAACAAACACCGGCAGTGGACACCACACGGGCGCCTTTTGCTTTGCGCCTCCATTGAAATTGAGTGTTCTCAGTCATTACAGGTTTGGTAACCTAGATGAAGTCTGCAAATAAATTGCCTAAACGCGACGCTCAGGCCTACAAGTATAATGCGATGGTCATTTTTGGTTTTTGTGTTACTGATCACAATTTATTGAAAATCCACTCTTCAGCTGCATGGCACGGACGAATGGCTCAATAACATTGAGCTACTTGCTGTAAGCTACTTAAAATTTAAGCAGGTGCCTAATTTAAAAAGGATACAGTCACCAACGCGACCCTCAATTGAAATTGATTCTCCTTCAACACAACACGCCAGCGTTTCTGGAACATGTTTTTGTCATACCGAGAGCGAACGGAAATGTGAAAAGGTAAAAAAGGTAAAATATACATCCTAAAGATTACAATAAATATTGCAGAGCTTTGTATACTGTAAAAACGGCCACGTTAATTGGACTACTAAACGTGATAACTGATGCAATTAAAATAGTAGTGTGAGATCACAAAATCTATAATTGATTGTCTTATGATGAAGAGTTGGTAGCGCCAAGACTCAAGGACACAGAAGAGAGCTGGACGGAGCGAGCGCAACCTACCAACAGGCCAAAACAGCTACTCTATTGGTTGTTTTATGTTTTTCAGATAATGCAACGCTCATTGTGGGGTTTCGATAGGACGGCTGGGACCCTGCCCTAGGAACCACCGCCTTTCAAATAGCTCGAAACACAGCTCTGTCGGCGAATAAGTTCACACCGATGAATAGTTCGGTGGCAGTCCGCTTATTTGAGGACCTCAAAACGTATACGGTGGCCTAGCTCTGCAATAGACTTACAACATGGGCTTATTTTCGTGTTCTTCGTCGAAATAGGTGTCACCATGTGACGCGTACGATTATAAAACGATGCCAGATGCTTTGGATAGGTGCACGGATATTCTTTGAGCCTTCGTGTAGGAGACGTAAAAGGTTATTTCAGGGGTGATACCACAACGCCTTATAGTTAGGTACTGTACGAGTACGTCTCAGAGTACCTAACTATAGGAGGCACGCCCACGTCTAAAACTAAGGTACCTGGATCGTTCTTTGAACAAGGGATTCAGGAATGAATAAAACGCCCGAGTTTTCCATAAACTGCGCATCATTTACATTTGCTCTCGATTATCATAACTTGATAAGCATAATATAAGCACTAGCTCCAGGTTTTGTATCACAGAACGAAAGTTATCGTATTATCTACATAAGCCATGCCATGATGAACAAATCAAAAACCAACTAAGTAGCATATCTAAGAGCATAAAGCATTTATACATCGATATATATGTGTAAGATACCTGCACACTGGATTTCGGCATGAGTGGGCTTATACGGAGCGATTAGATTCTGAGGTTGTTGATCAGAGGACGCAAGTGTTGGTATTTACCACGTAAATCGCGCCATGAAGATAAACAAACCCATTGAAGTAACACGCTTACGAGCATAGAGCATGCGTCGGTCGATAAACTTGTGTACGGCATATCCACACTGAATTTCGTCATCAGTGTACTTCGGCTGACGGATGAGTTTCAGAGTTCGTTCATCATAGACCGCCAGTGCACGTATTTTCCCCGCAAAAAGCGTCATGAATATCAACCCAGTGAAGTAGCACGCCTAAGAACACAGAGCAAGGGAGTGCCAGCATCGTTTCCAGAATACGCGACATGCATGCTATCCGTTAGCTATTTAACTATTGAATCAGCAGCATCTAGCATGGGCTCTCCCCGAGTGCAGCCGGCAAGCACAGCTGGATTCGCGTGGCAACAAGAAGCGCTTACATTCAGAGTTTCGAGTGCAACGTTAGTATTGACGACAGGCGCTTGCCTACGCGGTGGGTGTTATGGGGAGAGAACAAGAAGGTAACTGTTGCCGATGCATGTGAAGAAAGTCCCGATTGTCCAGAAATGGATAAAAAGTGTGAGACCAGTTTCAAATGTGTTGTTTGGTGTATTCTGGGCCATTTGGTACATAGATTGCTTGGACTCTGATCACAACAAAACGAAATCACAAGTGAGGGGTCAAAAGACAGCGCTGATGGTGATCTTCGCCTTCGTCCAATGACTTGAATTTGCGTTGTGTCTCGGGTTGACGCCAAGCAAGCGTGTGAAATGTGGGGCTATTGATATAAGGCAATAATAACACCCCATTTGATTATGTGCGACTGCTGGTTGAACTTCAGGTCTAGTGCATATGATTCATTAGGCACTACTGAACAGCGCCGTAGTTAAGTTAATGTGGTGCGGATAATAATAATTGGTTTTGGGGGAAAGGAAAGCGCGCA